>CAIGRR010020284.1:0-20238 GCA_903798365.1 Fraxinus sp. 1973-6204
GTCTCACAGCTACATAATATCTATGAAAATTGTGTTGGGTATTTTGTGATAACAACAAAATTAAAATAAATAAATTTGTTTAATCGCGTTTTAGTTTTTAGAAGTAATGATTGGACAAGATGAAATAAAATCGTAAGAGACCTAGTAGCTTGGTTTTGAATGCACTTACCTGAACTCTTAGATAGTAGCTCATCTAATAGATCAGGCCCCATGTCCTCAAACACCAACACTTCATCTTCTTCAATAATTTGTTTCTTCATAAATTTACCTCTTCGTTTGTATGACTCTTTTAGCGTTGCAGCTGGAGATGAACCATTCTTGCACCTGTATTTTATACTTAATAGTGATTCTTTCACGATTTCAATGGGGAAGTTGAAGGAAGCCAATGAACCTCGCATTGCGAATGCAGCTTGGTCATATACCAGTGCAGCCTCTTCTGCGCTGTTAAATGTTCCCAGCCAAACCCTCTTTCCATTCCTCGTTGAATCCCTTATTTCTGCTGCAAATTTCCCCCACGGCCGCTTTCGGACTCCAATATACCGTTTTTCTATCTTGGAAGTTTTAGCTTCTTCCTCAGCACCATTATTGAATGGTAGGATTTCATCTTCTTGTAGGAAAGGAGGTATGCCCTTTGAAGAATCCATGTAGAATGATTATTGAAACTAGTTATCTTGTTTTTTTTTTTTTCCTTATTGTGTATGAAATATTGGAGGAATTCAAGTCTGCAATCTTTATAATATGCTCCATAGATGGGGAAAAAAAATCGGTTAGAATAAGGCTGATATAGTTCAATAATGAAAGCCAAGATTCCTGAACAACTTGGATGGCTTGGCATCATCACTATTAAAGTTCAGAGGATATTTTTGTTCATTTTAAAACAACTTCAAGGCATCTTGGGTACATTAGAGAGCTTCAACGTTATAGAGAGGTCATTTTTTTTTTAATTTAATATTCACCATGTAAGTGTTATGCCGTGAGTTCAATCGATTTTGAATGTAAACACTTTTAACATGATTAATGCATTTTATTTATGGCAAATATATTATTAAATTGAATTATTATTATTATTATTATTATTATAAATTAAATTAATAAAGTTTGTAGATTCAAGTATTGATAACTTTTTAATCACAAGAAGTTGTGATTGTGAGATACAAGTTATATATGACTGAATTTTAAGTTATATATGATCGTAAGTAATAATCATATATGAATATCCTTGTTATGGACATACCAACATGTGTGCCATTTATTACTTATGAAGTGAATAGTTGATCTCACAAGTTAAAATTAGCGACATTTTAATGGATGTGTGGATGATTTGTTAAGAGAACAAAATATTGGAGATCCATTACCAAATTAACATTTGGTAGTAGAATGGGTCAATCTACTTGAAATCATCATAGTACCAGTGTCACTAATACAACTTCATTCGAGTATATCGAAAAACAAATGAATGTCGTGAATGATCAATGAAGTTCGTTACTTTTAAATAGTAAGAAATTATGATCTACGTTTCATTCGCTTAAGTTGGTATCAAAATCATTGGCCAAGATGAGTTAATAAGTTGGAAAAAGTTTTGATGTTTATTGACTTTAAAGTGAGACGAAAGATATGATCAATTAATCAAGATTGACACCTCCACATTTCATAATTGATCGAGTTTTATTAACGAAAGGATATATAGTTTTATGGTAAACGAACAAGTTTAGTTTTGTGATGTGATATTTTTCATCATATGTATTGTTTAATACATTGTTACTACAGTTAACCCCTGCTGCTTACAGAATTAATTAATGTAGAAGAATTAATGATAAATTAAAAGAGAGTTTTAATCTATCTTATTTTAATTTGATCGAAATAATAATTCACATCGTCCGATATCATGATTAAAAACCTAATGAATCGTACACAAATGTCGAGAACTAGAAGAATAATATTAAGAATTAATTAATTGACAAGTGTGAGACATTTGTAAAATTAATTAATTGGATTGTTTATTAATGAATTTAAATTAATTAATTTATCAAAAATCTTCACCCAAGTACGTAGATACCAAGTTAATTAATTATCAAAAATCTCAAACTTTAAAGATGGGACACATTTATTTCAGTACTGATTCTGTTTTCAATAACAACGAAACTCGATATATATGTCAATAGATAAATGCCTCACAAGCTCAAAAGATGTCAATTGGGGACGACGAATGTTAATTAATTAATGTAGAAGAATTAATGATAAATTAAAAGAGAGTCTTAATCCATTTTATTTTAATTTGATCTAAATAATAATTCACATCATCCGATATCATGATTAAAAACCTAATGAATCGTACACAAATGTCGAGAACTAGAAGAATAATATTAAGAATTAATTAATTGACAAGTGTGAGACTTTTGTAAAATTAATTAATTGGATTGTTTATTAATTAATTTATCAAAAATCTTCACCCAAGTACGTAGATACCAAGTTAATTACTTTATCAAAAATCTCAAACTTTAAAGATGGGACACATTTATTTCAGTACTGATTCTGTTTTCAATAACAACGAAACTCGATATATATGTCAATAGATAAATGCCTCACAAGCTCAAAACTGATTTTTTTCCCCGGACAAAAGCCGAATATTTCTTCCTTGTACTAATGTAAGGTTCCCTTTAATCCAATATTCCTTAGGTTTAGATTATTTAATGCAAACTTTAGGTTTCCAAATTTAACTTGTCTATCTATTCAATTAACTACTAATTATTGCAGAATAGTGTGTAGCAGCTAATATCAGAAGTTGATAAAGTACAAACATATTTAATTTTTTTTTTCTAAGTTTTTTGTATTCCTATTACATATATATCCAATTTGAAAGTACAAACAAAAAAAATCAGATTCACAATACGGAAGAATGCACCATTGACATTGAACCTATGCCTAAGTTGGTTTCAATCTTTAAAATAGGATATTTTGATCATCAACCTTTCATTGTTATTCTTTTTAATCAAACACCATCCATATTTATGTAGGTTTTTCACTCCCTCAGTTCTATAGATAGAGGATATAATATTGATCCCACCTTTTCTATTAATAAAAATAAATAGTAAAAGGAAATGAGACGTTATGTGTTACCTTCAGAGTTATAATAGAAGATTGAAAGATATGTTTCATGAAATAGTAATCTTAATAGTACTACTCTCATCTTTTAATTCGTTTTCTATATTGGTATTGTGACAAAAACCATTCAATTTTTCAGGGTGTGTTTGAGTTACATTATTTTGGAAGAATGTATTCTAGAATAGTAGATTGATGGAGAATGTGTGGTTGAAAAATAAGGAAAAGTTATTGATGTGATGGAAAATATTATTTTATTGAAGATGTGTGGTTGAAAAAAAATAGACTAAGGGTGTGTTTGAGCCACATTATTTTGAAAGAATGTATTTTTGAATAGTTGATTGATGGAGAGTGTGTGGTTGAAAATGAAGGAAAAGTTATTGATGTGATGAAAAATATTATTTTATTGAAGATGTGTGGTTGAAAATGAGTAGAAGAATGAAAATGAAAATTTTAATGTGTACCAAACAAAAGCTAAAATAGCAATTGTTCGGTACATATCTATTATCTTGATAGAGAAAATGGACTGACCTTAGAATTCTTTGGAACAAAAAGATTTTTTAAAAAAAAGGTATTTTACCCCCACCCTCGCTTAATAATATTGACCTCAAGTATAATGTTTAATGACACTACTCTAACTTGATCTGTAATCGAGTCAGTTACATATAGGACGAGTTCGGTATAGCTTAAAATTCAATTAAAATTGAAAATATAGTCGTTATTAGGTCTCACTCGTCTAGTAAAAATCAACAATAACGACTAATTTTTTAATTTTAATCCAATTTCAATCTCTATCGAACACGCTCCTAAAGGATGGAACATTGAGTTTTTCTTTCACCTAATGGATTCAAGAGTTAAAAGTCTGTTTATTAATAAAAATTATCTAATTACTTAAAAAGCTTAGGGGGCTCAATTTTCAATATGAATAGAGCATGTGTCATTTGACCTTGTCCTTTGTCTTCTTCCGTCGGCGGAATGCCACCTGACTTGCTTTATTGGGATGCATTCCAAACTCAGGACACACACACATTGAAGAAATTATTTAAATTAATAAAGTTCTGCTATTTCTCATGACTTTACTTATCATGAGATGACTCAACATGACATAAAAATAATATAACTTTTAATTCAATTTTTTTTTTTTAAATTTTATTATGAAACTCAATGATGCATAATATAACTAATAGCTGTCACAAAAAAATTATTGAAAGCGATTACGTTTTAATAATATTCATGACCGGCATTAGCCTAGGAGCCGTGAAAATCTTATTCATCATAGCCCCACTTCTTCTTTAACTATCATTTAATCGACTGTACACTACACATTGTTTACATAAGCAAAATACCTAATCGCTGCCCTACCACCTTCTGCCTAGATAATATTTATTTGGAATTTCTATTGATCTATAAGCCTTTTTTAAGCTTTCAGTTTACGTTAAAATAATATTCTTGTGCTCGTGCTCATTTATTTTCCATTGCGTTATGGCCTACCATGTTGTGTGTACATGTATGTACTTGACTACTCGTGTCTATATATAAAGCTATAAACCCTATGAATTGTGAATGTTCACCAGCTAAAATTAAATAATGAAGATCAGGTATAATTGTTGGTTGTCATAATGTATTTTATATATTTATTCATTCTTCTATACTTGATTATTTATTTCTAACTGAGTGAATATCTATCTAATTTAGTGTAAAATATATTAATTATAGGTAAACCCCAACTTGGATGCAATCAACGTGAAAAAGACGCTTTGGAGATTAATTGGAGTCGATTCAGAGATAACAATAGGAGAAGATTCACAGGTTTGGGGACTTAATTGCAAACTTGCGGAACTCGTAACAGATCAACTATGGAAGATAAAAAGATCAAAATATAATGATTTAAAGATGAAAGACCAAAAATGCAATTAGTCGTTGCCCACCCAGAAAGGATAAAATGGCACGATAAAATTTCGGTTAGGCTGGGGAGCATTGTGTTGGAAAAAATAAATAAATAAATTGAATGGCTGACTTTGGCATAAATTTTAAGTGTGGTCCGTTTGTTTATTTTGGAAGATCATGATTGATTTGTATTATCCTCCATA
Organism: Fraxinus sp. 1973-6204; assembly: GCA_903798365.1. Classification (NCBI taxonomy): domain Eukaryota; kingdom Viridiplantae; phylum Streptophyta; class Magnoliopsida; order Lamiales; family Oleaceae; genus Fraxinus; species Fraxinus sp. 1973-6204. The sequence continues at coordinate 5,190 of CAIGRR010020284.1, forward strand.
AGAACATCGAAATCATATATTTACTTGCCAAAAATGATGCTCAAGTGAATGAAAACTTGGAGGTCAAAGTGATGAATTGGAAGAGGTTTTGTGCTAGAGGGAAACTAGTTTAAAGTTATTCCACATAGGAAAATAGATAAAGGTAATGACTACTTTAAATATGATTATACTTTAGAAGGGTTTAATCATGTGTAACATAGAGGCTCTCTCCACGGGCGCGTATGGGGGTGCAAATCACGGATCGAAAAGGTTTCAGACATTGAGCTTGTGTGCAGACGCAATCTGCATACACGAATGTCGGACCGAATGGACTAGAAACTGGCCCTTAAGAAGGTCCACATTTTTCCTTTATTTTATTATTTTTCCAAATAATAAAAAAAAATCTTTCAAATTCTTTTAACTCCTGAAACTCATGTGATTATGTCTGTGTTAATGGAGAGATTAACAGTTGGGTTAATGTTGGTCAATGGTATAACTCATTGACTGTTAATTCTCTATTACAACCTATTTATTTAGTAATCTCCATCCCTTACAAAAACATGAAAAAAAGTTCTCTTCTTTGCATAAAAAATAAAAATAAAAAATTTATCTCTTGTCTGCATTCGTAATTTTCACTTTCTGTTGTTTTGGTGGTGATACTGTTCAGATACTAAATTAGTTCGCCAGAGTAACACTCGAACTAAACCTCAAGTACTTACGGTGAGGGGGCGAATCTATTTTAAGAAAACTGTGTTCACACATGTTTCGGTTTCAAAGTTCATTCGATTTTTTAATTTCCTACAATTTAGATTACTTGTTCTCTTTTTTTTTTTTTTATGTAATTAATAAAATCATTTAATCTGTAAAATTTTGGCTAACGGGACTTTCTTTGTAGTGAAAGCAAAATGTGCTGGATTCTTGAAGCAGAAAGCAGATGCAAAATCAATATGAAAAAATGGCAGAAAATTAAGCACTGAATCATCCGTACATGGCATTTGAAAACCAACTCAAATAAATGTTCATGGATTCTTGAAGCAGAAATATCAATAAGAAAAAAAATGAAAAAGAATGCACAGAAACCATAGACGAGGAATATGAGATGAAATAATTTGGACTCGAAAATGAAGGTGCCTCTTCCATTTCCAACACTGCTTGACTAGTACTCCTCCCTGTTGTTTTTACAATTCAACTAAGCTATTTGTAGGGATGACGAGGTGGCATGCATTTTACCCCTTAATTTGAATAAATGAAATTCAAATCTAATGTCAAAATACACGTCACCTCCTCATCTGTCAAACTAAATATAGAAGTAGCATAACTCTTACAAATTAGCACATGTTTTGTCCGAGTTAAATGCAAAAATACAAGCCCTTACCACCAGATCATCTTGAACAAAAAATTCATTTTTGGCTTCTATGTCATGCCATACAAATTGATACTAAAAAAATACCATGCACACATTCAAATAAAGTTTAAACGAAACTCCACACTTGCATCAGCTTATTTATTAGTATCTCCTTTCCCATTCCTGCCTTACTGCACTGCATTTTGAGGCCTGGTTGGGTTTACTTTCTGTACCAGAAGAAACAGAGCTCGGTAAATCCTTTGCAATGTCTTCACTATTGTTAGCGTTAGAGATTTCCATGTCACAAGAGACAAAATTTTCATTTCTTTCATTTGTACCTTCCTGCATAACAAACCGGTTGAAGAATAAATCTAGTTTATGCCTTCTTGACTCCAAGCTCATCAGAAGTTCTCTAATCTTCAAAGTTTCCTTCTCTTCCAAGCCACTGGAGATTTTATTCAAAAAATAATATAGTAAGATGTGCAAAAATAACATTCATTGAATATACTCAGAAACACATTTGTATCAAGAATAAGATTTGACATTCTACAATAAAAGAGGACTTATTTCTAGATTATGTAAGGGGGCAATAGTTTTATATAGTTAGTACACTCAATAAAGAGATGCCAAAAACGCTCGGAACAATGAAAAGTTGCTTGTGACGTGAACTTGTTCTTAACAGATCCGAAGCAAATATAGAAATATAATTTCTTGTCCTAATATAACAATTGCGTGCAATAGGTTAATCCTATTATCAGAATTCGGAATAAGATTTGTCAATCTTTCTAATATATACTCGAACGGTCAATTCTATATTTTTGGTGTCCAGCTACTAATCCAATTGCCACATAACTAACTAACCTTATATCTAACAAAGAAGAAAGCTGCTCCAGTTCCAAAATTGTGTTGGTGGCCTCCCCCAGCATGCTTTCATCTCCATCAGCTGCAGATTTCTCCTCAGAGAACTGGGTAATTTCAGCAACTAAGCTCTTAATCCCCTCCACTTCGGCCTGAAGAAATAGATGGTGATTACTCAATCAATCTTCAGTCAGTCAACCAAGTTGAAATAAGATAACAAATGTCTCCATTACCTTCAAGTTTTCATCATTTCTGTTTTCCACTGATTTTAACATATCCGATATTTCCTGAAGAGTTCTTGTCATCCAATTTTGATGCCCTATCTAAAGGTGGCACTGAGGAAGTCTTGCAATGATTGTCAGCTAAATTCAGCCATAATTCTTCATCAAAAGAGACTTGTACATGAGAAGATTCATAGCTTCTTGGAAACAAAACTTCCAAGATGTCTTTTTTGCCCGGGGACCCTCCCATGTCAAGAAAAATTGCATTTGGACATACAAAGTCCAGATTATTTTTTCCCATGTTCACAATGACGAGGATTCCCAATAATTTTAAATGCTTCTGCAACTGCATTTGCATTTAGTTCATTGTGATCATACTTTCTTTCCCTTTGAAGAGCTTCACAGAATTCTCTTGGCAGCTGGAATCTGATTTGCGAAGTATCCAGCAGCTCAAAAAGTACATTGGCATGCATTCCCGAGTTCAGACACAGCATGCACAAAATAACAAACAATCTCAACACCAGCACTTTATAATTGTATTTGAGATTAATATTACAACTTCTAATCCATTCTTTTATATCACAACTATCATATAGAAACTGCTGGACAACATCAATTAGAAACTCAAAGACATTTTCCAGACAAGGTTGCTTGTCAGTGACTAAACTTGCACTTGAATTGGCACAAGATTCATAATATATTAACCATTCCACAAACGCTGATTTTGTAGTGAAAAAGGAACGACTGTATTGAGATGCCAAAACAACAAGGCGCTCCATAAGATAAAAGAAACAATTAGGTGTCATATAGCCCTTTGCATTCCAGTCTGCGATATAAGTCTCTTCCAGAGATTGACTGAACTTTTGAATCAGACCACCCAACCTGCTCAACAGAGATCCTGATGAATCTGACTCCTCAATCACATCGACACCGAGAATCTTAACAAACTCTTTCCAGGATGACGTTTGGGGGAATTTTTGAACAATCATCTTATAAAGGTCAGGTTTTGTCATGCCAGACCCGAGCAATATCGTTACAACCTCTCCGATTTGACCATAGGTAAGTTCATTTTTCGTGCTAATATTACTAGTGATAACTTCTTCAAGTAAATTCTGCGACAGTGTAGTTCCCCTTAGAGAGATCATATTTTCTGATAACGATGACTGAGAGTCTAAAGGGAAAACAATTTCAAAGTATCTGAAAGATAGCTCCACAAAACTGTGCAACGCCAGGGGAGAAGCATTCTTCACATCATGCGATTTGTAGTCAATGAAGAACTTCACTACGTCAAACATGCAGGTGAGGCACGTGCTTTGGCAATACCTAGACAAGGATTCCACCACAGAAGTTTCATAAAGGCCTTCAAGAACTTCCAGAGCTCTCATTCCAACAGAAACCAATTCTCCACGCCAGTAATTCCTAAAGACTGACACAATACAATGAGTATCAAGAGTCACTGCCTTTCTGTTCTGCCGCCCGAACCTCTCAATGGTTTCAACCCATTTAGCGTCAGGGTTCAGTAAGAGATAGGTTACATTAAGATTATTTGACAGTCTGCGGACGCCAAAATAATTCAAACAAAACTCAACAGTATGCTTGCATTCGCTGAAGTCTTCCCGTTCAAGACAATCAAGAGATGCTAGGACATCCAAAATGTTCTTCTTGAATACATTCCAAATGTATAAGAGAGTTCTGGCAGTGACACGATTCTGCAAAAAAAATTCTTCAGAATTTGTTTTTAAGTCAACTGGCATTTCATGTTCCCACTCGTACTCTGTCGGATGTACTTGAAAATGGGTATCTAGCAGTTTTCTGACAGACAGAAATTCACCCATGAGACTTTTGTGCTTCCTTGAAGCTCTGAAACACTGTATCAACTCAAACATATTACTCTGCTCATGTGACAAAACTTTGACTATTTCAAAAAAAAATTCATAAAAATGTGTCGAGTCCTCCTTTGCAATTGATATTGCTTTACTTTTAAGATTTTCCTCTTGGGGAAATGATTTCAGGGGCCAACCATTGCCTCCAGACCCCCATAAAGAGCAAGAAAGTACACGAGCCAGGATGAATAAAGAGGCATCTCTATAATGTTTCCCTTTTCTGAGACGATTAATCTCATGGTTAAGATCTCCTAAGAGTTTTAGGTTTTCTTCAGCCTCCATGAAGTTTTCTAACTCTTCTTCCAGAAAGAAAAGGTCTTCAATACAATCCATAGACTTCAAGAAGTTTCGTTTCAATTCCACTGTCTGGAAAGCACGAACATATTTCATCATGGGAACATTATGAGAAGTCTTGTGATAATATTTAGCACAACTCTCCAAAAAGTTTTGCTCAATTTTGTCTAAATCTTTATACATTCCCATCACAACATCAGTACTAGCTGACTGCTGTTTCCAGTTCTCAATGTATCGCAATCCATTGTTGAAACAATTCCCTTCGTAGCATGCTGAAAGACATTCTGCAAACAAGTTTCCCTTCTCATAAGCTTCTGCAGCAAGCTCATGACATCCTGCTAAACTAAAACATTCCCCAGCTTTTCTTAAATCAGATTCCCCGCCCTTCTGCAAATAAATCATTCCTGCAGCAAAAGCTATTCAGATTACAATTTGAAACCATGATGCCATTACAAAATCAGTCTGGGCACGTAATTCATTTTGTTTTCATTTATTGATAGGGAATGACATCTACTTTACTGCCCTTACAGGATTTATGAACTGTATTTTGCAACTTGCAGAGTTGAACCTCTAACTGATGCGCGAGAATATATTTATTAATGTTCATATAAACTAAATTCAAAAAGAAAAAAGCATGCTTCACTGTAATTCGGCTATAGCCAAATGTCTTTGAAAAACTTTCTGTCGTGTGTATCACAGTGTACTTTCTGTATGTGCTGTTAATGGAGGCTTTGCAGCCATAACGGACCTGCACTTTGATATTCATTCAAGTCGCAAAAACATTCGGCCGCAGAATCAGCTTTGCCAATACAATGAAACATTTCAGCAGCCTCTCTAAGCATTATACGTGCAGATTTGGGATTCGAACCAGACATTTGGCCTGAAGCTGCTCGAAGGTGAGCAGCCTTTGCCCATTTCTCCCATATTTGTTCTCCAGCTCTTTCAAAGCACGTGATTGCCATCTCATACTTCTTTTCCCAAAATAGCTGCAAAGCACACAAGGCTAACATTTCAAGACAATAATGAAGATATAAAACAGCAATGATGGATTAGAAAACTAGCTGACAACATTTAAAATATAAGTCAAATACCAGCACACAGGTACTCGGAAAAAGCAAAAACTGTGTTGAACAGGAGAATTACCTTGATTCCCTTTGATTTCCAATCATCACGGCTGCTTGCCCTTGGCATCGATTGAGTAAGTGAAATGTCCACTTTCTTTACTTGAATAAGGTTCAGTCTCTTCCAATAGTCGAAAATAGGGTTGAAAGGATCATTGTTTTCACATATCCACAGTCTTTGCCTTGTTCGAGTAATGGCAACATATAGATGTTTCAGTTCAGAACACAAGACACTGTGTCTTAATTTGCTGAAGCACGGATAATGAAAACAGGGATTTAGAAATCCTTTTTCTTCTAAAAACCCATAGACAACGCTCCATTGGGTCCTCAAAGGTGACGAACCAAAAAAGTCATATAACAAAACATCCTAAAACGTAAGGCACAAAATCAGTTGAAGTAGACAGCAATAGTATATTTGCATTAAGATTTAACATTTCCATATTTTTTATAAATTATAACAATAGAACAGATAAAATATTACAAACTTGTGTTTAAACTAAGCCAAAACAAACTACATATGAGTTAGCAAAGGAAAAAGAAAAACGAATTAGGGGCAACACACGTCCTGGTTGCTTATTACTGTTACATTTGGCATTAATCATAGCATTCAGAATTATTAAGTTAAAGTGTGAAATGTAGACAAATGCAAACATTACTCACCTGAAACTCCAGGCCTTTGCACTCCGCTATGGTCAAAATGAGAGCTTGACGTCCAATTGAATTAGAAATTTCCTTCTTCACAGAGTCATTACGTACTAGTATGACCTGCTCGGAGCCGAAACCAGACATTTTCCCATCTACATTTCCACTTCCCCCAAAGATTGATACAATTGCATTCTCATCAGTTCTTGACTCAATTACAACTGGAGGCTCACCGTAAACAAATCTGGTCTCCGGTGGCAATTTATCGACAGATTGTGGGAAAAAATGTGAAAGAAGATCAATTACACTCTGTGCTAATTTCAACACACCAGAATGAGTACGGAAATTCTGAGTCAAGTTAAAAATATCTGATATAAGTCCTTTTTCTCTTTTGGGAAATCTACAATTTTTTGCTTTCATGACAAACTCATTGTAGAATAATGACCGTAAATCTTCAAATCTAAAGTCGACTCCCTTTGCAATGACCTGTGCTGTGTCACCAGAAAATACAAATCCTTCGTCAACATTTTTGCAAATATACTTGAAAAGAGCGATCTGTCTCATGGTGAGGTCTTGCACCTCATCAACATACACAAAATCCATTTTGTCACCCTGCAAATTCTCATTGCTTAGGCGAAAATGAAGGTCCATCACTAAATCAGCAATATCAAATTCACAACGCTTTGCTTTCATTTTCTCATAGTCCTTGAAAATATTATAGATGGCATCCCTTTCTTGTACACTTAGAGTAGATACCCGTCGATCAGACAATGCAACATATTCCCCCCTGCTTAGCCCTGCTTCTAAGCCTACTTTTATATGAGACATTATCTCAGTAAATACTCTTGAAGGATCAAAACTACGTGTCAGATTGTTTTTAAAATGGGGCCAATAGAAGAAGCAGAAACGATCATAATTAACCTCCTTTGTCCTTATAAAGGTCTGTAATGCAACTGATGTTGTACTTCTTTTTTCTTGAGAAATTCCTCTCAGACGACGAATCCTTTCGAAATATGAATTACCCAAAGTACCATCGAGCATCATTAAGAACTTACGAAATGTAATAACAAGAGGGTACATATCAGGTTGAATGCCAACAAACGTGTCTGGAATATCCTGGAATTGTGACATTTCTTCTTTGTCATACATAACATTAGAACTATTATCAGCATCGAACTGTCCACCGTCAACAAAGCTGTATGTATTAGAAATGTCAGAAGAACTATGTTGTACAAGAGCATCTAAAAAAGGTTATTAGGAAATATATATATATATTTATATATATAAGATGTTCAAGAATCAAGGAAGAGCATGCCACCATTCAGTAAAATAGGGCTTCAAAACAGAGGAACAACAGTTATTTTAACAGGATTGGCAGTAACACGTGACAGATCATTGAACACACCTTTTCAGCTGAGACAAGTGCTGTTTGACAGCAAGACAGAGTAGTGGATTCTCAGTGACGAAAAGCTGGTGCAGCATATTCCCCTTAAACTTACCCATAGACTGACTATCATCTGCAATATTTCTCATAGAGATACCTCTCTCTTCCGAATCAAAACCATCCAAAGCAAGGCAATACTGCTCGATTTTGCGATAAAGCTTTGTAGTCAAAACTGTGGTTTTCCCAGTGCCCGATCTGCCTAATATGAAGCTGCTTTTAGGAAATAAAATTATCTCTTTCTCCTGATTGGTAACCTCAAAAGGGAGATTCAGTTCTCTACCCAACTTGTCAGATAGCAAATGTTTCACAATACCAGTTGATAAAGAGTAAAATTTCATCAATAGTAAACTCTCATTCACCTTGGAATTTTCAATGCAACTCCTGCAACCAACATCACTAATTGAATCGCCATCATAATTGGCATTTTGGCTCTTGTACTGGACTATATCGTCAGACAATGGCCAAATCTTTGGAACTTCCAAATTCCTAGACAAAAAGTGAAAATTTTATAACAGAGATAATTTCCTAGAGAACAATGTAATGAAAAAAATACATGTCCTATAACTGAATATGTAACTAGAATCATCACAACACTTCGTTATAAGATGCAACAGAACAAAACAAAATGACATACCCATCTAAACATTTCTCCTTGCAGCGATTGATGAAATCCTCTGTGTACGAATTAAATATGGAATCAAGGCGTATTAAGAATTTTGGAATCTCCTTCGAAGACAGTATGTCCCAAACCTTCAAAACTTGCTCGTATTGAAACTTTTTCAATATATCTATAGTGAAAACTATATGGTAACCTTCAACCTTGAATTGTTTCACAATTTGCAAAGAAGTCTCACACATCAAGTCCACACTTCTTCTCTTGGGTCGCCATCCAATAGAAATTTTGAGTAAAATGCACAAGACTGACTTCTTCAAATGGGAAGATAACAATTTCTCAAAAGAATTTCTGAAATTATCACTAAACACTACCTGAATTTGTCAAAAGATACATCATAAGGATATAATCTTTAACGCCTAAACACAATTGAAAAGCAAGAAATATTTATGAATAAAATCCTTAACTAAAAAAGTAAAGTTAGGCGAAAGAACAAATGAGCAAACTTTGACCAAAATAAGTACATAAATGATAAATGAAAAAGGATGGAGATAAAATGTTCCATAAGATGGTAGATAAGTAATCTAAGGCAAATATATGGATGAAAAATGATGTTCCTAACAAAGGTAGCAGAGAGGTAAACAAAACAGAAATCTAGTCTTAGAATGCATCAACGTAAGTATAAAATGAGTATGAACCCTTCTTAAATAACAGACTTTACCCAGGTAGCATCATAACTCACTAAAAAATAGCACAAGGAACAGGAGAAAATTACCTTCCATCTTGCACTTCTAAACACTATACTCTCTCCATGCAGTAGATCCTCAAGTTGATCTAGTTCTTTCTTAACATTTATAATTGCTTCAACCAAGTCACCATCTTCATCAGCACTGAAAAAACATTGACGATCCCTAGAATCACATACTATTGTTCTCCAAACTGAATTACGATTCGTTAGTGTACTTTCATTTCCCAAGATCCAAAGACAATGCCTACAGAATATAGAGCCCATAAGAACCATAATCTTCAAACAAGAAATTATCAAGTGAAAACAAAAAAAAGGAACATCTGACCACATACCGAGCTCTCGTCAAAGCAATATTAGTTCTCTGAGGACTAGACAAGAATCCAATGAAACCGTCATTATTAGATCTTACAGTAGATACAATTATGATATCTTCTTCTCCACCTTGAAATCCATCAATGGACTTGACTGTGACAGTAACCTTCTCATGGTTTTCAACCCTAAGCTTATCTTGAATTGCCACAACTTGAGCAGAATAAGGTGATATTACACCGATGCTAAGTTTCTCTTTCGATTTGTTCCATGCTGTTTATAGTAACATAACAAATAGATGTCAATGTGGCAGATGCCCAAAACCATGGTACTAAACCACTTTCCGCAAAATGTGTATTTATGAGATTTTTCCAATAGCCTAAACATTGAGTTTTTACCAAATAAGTTAAAAATTATGATGAGCAATTGATGTGTGGTTATTTCTTGGTTTTCCCCAGAAACATTTAACTTTTCACTTGAACAACTCCTTTAGGAAAAGGAAGTTCCAATAACTTTCAAGAAAGAGAACACAGAGATTTTTTGAAATAGATTCCCTAATAATTTCTGTAATTCATATCTTCATGCTTCTATTATGTTCCTTGCTTGATATCCAGTAAAAACAATGTAGGCTATGTAGGGGAAAGAACAAAGACCTTGTACAACGAAACATTTCTTGCATTCCTAATATTTTATTTTAAGGAACAAAAATGATCATTTGTCGGGTTTGATATTAAGCACACTCAACTTGAAAATTTGGCATAAACACACTTTTACTGTAGTGAAAATATTGAATATACATAGGCAAGTAGACACGAAGTAGGTATCCATGAGATATTTAGTACAAATAGAAAAAAATGAAAAAGAGAAGCCATTCTATCAACTTGGCATACCTTGGAAGAGTTTGTGCACTATCCTCACTATTACAGCTACCTCAACCATATTTCGTCGACTATGTCGAACAACATCTGTTTCTTCTTTTCCTCCAAAAACATTTATGAACGAATAGGGACCATACATCCTCCCTGGTAGATAGCTTTTGTTGTAACTTTTATTCTTGACATTGGTTGCGTCTAACATCTTGCTGAGATAGAAATTTTTATTTGGGAAGCAGCTAATTAATGGATGCATTCTATATTGCATATTCAGAAAATGCTTAGGATGACCAAGTGAACTCAGTCTTCCAAATAAACTTCTTCCAAAGCCAGCTTCATCAGACAACTGTATAGATATATAAATTCAGATAAACTATATCAAAGAAGTCATCAGACACTATGCATATTCCATAGCACACCCTTAAATGACAATTAGACACTACCTTACTTGTCTGTATAGACGCATTAGAATCATTCTTACCTTGCTGATAACTGTAGCTTGTAATTGCCATTCATCTCCAGCAAGAACAGCATGCCTCAGTCCGGGAATTTGAAGGGGGATAATTGATTCACACTCCCTTAATTGAGCAGCTTCATCAATGACTAACAATTTGAGAGGTTTCATATCCACCAGGTGTAGCTCAGAAGATGAAGAAGCTGTGCAAAATATTAAGGTAGCCATTTGGAAACATAATCCTCTTATCTCGTCTTTACTCACGACACTTGGAATGTGAAGTTCTGAAAAAGAACACTGGAGGGATCTTAAAATAGACAGACACTTGGTTATCACATCTGGTAAGGATAACGTATCAACAAACGAATTGGAAGAACCAACCATTCCCTGATGTAAAAATATATGTTGCAGTTCTTCAGATTTCAGGTTGTCTTTAAACAACAATGTTTCCAAAGAGTCCAGTAGGGAAAGAAGTTGCACAATGTATTGAAAATTTTGTTCACCAATGAAATTTCTAGGTAAATGATTAAAGAATGTCAACATATGTCTTCTGAGAGGCCATGCTGTATGTCTGAATCTGTCACTAGAAAACTCCGGCAACATACAACCTTTGAGAAAACTGATCATGGAAGTTATACAGTCTTTCCAACCAGCTTCAGGTGATAAGGACTCTACAAGCTTATCAACACGATAATCAAGAGATATTTCCTCAATGTCTGAAAACATTTCTTTATGATCATTATTCCCAAAGACTAGGATGTCACCCAATGGATAAGATGAAATTCCATTCTCGTATTCAGCTTTAAATGAATCCCTAGATAATTTTACCACTCGAGAGGCCAGACCTGCAACTGCTACATTTGTTGGGGCACATATAAGGGTTCTAGCATTCATTTGTAAGAGACAAAGTAGCATTACACTTAAAGTCCTCGTCTTCCCAGTCCCGGGAGGACCCCATATGAGTTTCACATTAGACTTGTGCTCACATTGTACTCCCCTAATGGTGTCCATTATTGCCTCCTTTTGCGATTTATTCAGCTTGGACATTACAGTACTTAATCTAGTTGCTACGTTTAGTTGAGTAACAAGTTGAGAGCAAACGTTACACATATCTTCAGCCTGATACAACATATGCAGATTTATCAGACGCCATCATAGGCAAAATAGAAAATTTTAATAATAGAAAAATATGTGTAATTATAAGAAAAAACTACCCAGCATACAACTTAATTTATGTAATTTTATGGAGGTATACAGTGGGAAAAAGAAAATTTGACAGCATATAAAACTGATAAATTGAAAGACAAAGGTCAAATCTTGTGGTTTCAAAAATGTGTTTCATTGCTCATCATTATATATAGTGCCGGTGTCATCCATCCCATAAAATAAAACAAATTCTAAGTACATGTTATTTCTATGGCATCAATTCACCTTTATAGCAGCAAGCAGCAATGTAACTTACCAGATTACTAGTGGACAAAACTCTTTCGATGATTTTGAGATTTTTGTGCATGAATAATGCATTCCATATTTCTCTTTGAGTTGTTGTGTTCATCAAGAAAACAACATAGACCGAATTGCCCAATCGATCTCCAAATTCAAACCACATCCCAGATTCCACTTTGAAATTGGCAATCACACAATTATTATCATTCTCATCCTCTGAAATATGAGTCACGTATGCAATAGTCCATTTCCAACCACCACTTTGTAGGTCAGCAACCGCCGAAGGTTTCCCATCTGAAAGCAAAACAACATCTCCAGGCACGGTTCTATATGGCTTACTACCATTATCCATAAATCTATTTTTCCAGCTATCAACTTCAACATCGTAAAGAAATGGTTGCTTATCAGAAGGATTTGCCGCTTTAAGAGATGTCACCTCTGCAAAAGGTGCTGAACTAATAGTGTCCATGGAAGATTTAAGTTCAGCACGTGTTTCTTCCAGTAAGGGGAAGACATATGAACCAAGGTAACCATCCACAGATTGAAATAACTCTGGAATCTTCACCATCTAATTGTAAAAATGAAATTGAAATTAATAAATAGAAAATTATGATGGAAAGTTGTAAATGAAAAAAAAAAAAAAAAATATTAGCACGAGAAAATCGGTACACTTGAATTGCATTTTAATAAATGCTCAATTACCGTCTCCCATAATTTCAATTACGACTTTTCATCTAAACACCTCTTTAATTCTCACAAACTCCTAATTTCATCAGCGAAAACAATAAAATTAATAAATGATATACCAGCATATTTTCGTGACAAATTATTATAATTTCCTAAAAGNACAAACTCCTAATTTCATCAGCGAAAACAATAAAATTAATAAATGATATACCAGCATATTTTCGTGACAAATTATTATAATTTCCTAAAAGAAATTATGGTAGCATTGTAACTCAATTCTGTTCTTATTTAAATAGCACATAGTGAACAAAATAAACTCTCTGAATTCTTAAAAAAGACCTTCTCTTTGTAAAGATTTTCGTTAAGGACGTCGTCAATGGTCCAAGAAAGCACAAAACGAATGAAATCCTCAGGCCGTGCCATCTTGTTGCTTGAAGAACACTCTTCCAATCTCACTTTTCACCAACTTCTGAATATTTAACCTGCCAACTTTTCTTCTTATTGCCTTGTCTAACAGTAGCACTGAAATTCTGAAAAAAAAAAAAAAAAAAGATCACTTATCAGTCAAAACTGTTAGCTAGAATGAAAAATAAAGATACTGGGGTTTCTTTGCAGTGAAAGCAAAATGGCAGAAAATTAAGCACCGAAGCCGTACAAAGCACCTGTAAACCAACTCACTCTTAGAATGCAAATGCGACAATAATAAATAAAGGATAAACGGAACCATAGACGATGAATATGAAAGGGTGGGAAAGAATTTGGTCTTGAAAATGAAGGTGCCTCTTCCATTTCCCAATGCTGCTTGACTAGTGCTCTTCAGTCTTCCATTTTGCTTTTTCACGTTAGCACATGTTTGGCCTGGCTTATTGTATATACAGTATTAATGTCCGTAAGTTTCCATGCACATGAAGATTCACGGGGGAAATCGTTGATTGGTAATAATCGAAAACACACTTCACATAGAATCCACATAGAGGGTGATATTTTTCAATTTTACACCCCCAAGTTTTATTCTGCGACCGTTTGGTATAAATTAAAATCTCAAAACGAAATGTACAATTAATTTTAATCACATATTTGATTGAACTCATAATTTTTCAATTATACATTTCATAAACTTTTATCAAAATATACTAAAAATATGATTTTAATCTCTACCAGTGGCATAATATCAATTTCCCCTTTATTTTTATTTATTGGACTTATATTTGATTATGATACATAGTCATTGTTTGGTAGGGGTTCAAATCTAGATTTTAATATAAGTCAAAGTTAGCAATTAATTTTAATAATATATTTTGTGAATTGCATAACTTTTCAATCACATTTTATTAACTTTTATCAAAATTTACTAAAAATCTAATTTTAATCTCCATCAAACAAAGACATAGCAATGATCATGATTAAATAGTTATTTTATTTTCTTTTAACAGCAATATATTAAAACATCCAAGTATTTCTCAACATTTTCTTTTGTTGGAAAAATTGTGATTTGTTACAATTAAAAAGTTGCATTTTGAATATTTAAAGGTCGGAGAAAACTTACGAAGACTACAATACTTGAGAATGAAAGTAACCAAATTATTAAAAAGGTTTGGCATTTTCAACTGATACCATGGAGCATTCTTTCTTGGATTAAGTGTACACCTTGATTAGCATCCATATGTGTCAAAAATTTGACAGTTGATTGAAACAAATGTGTTTTCAGGATCAATGTTTCAAAATCTGCCAACTCACATGAATGTACACATATCGTGATCCTTCTTTCTAAATAGGTTAAATTCCTACATTTGATCTCCAGAATGCATTAGTATCGCATCTCTACTGTGAAGGCAACGGAGTTTGGTGCTATTGCAATGCATTCATCTCATGATGGTGGTCCAAGTGCCAAGCTTCTGTTCAAGATTTGTTAATGTTTAGATGTGTCGGGTCGATTTAACTATTATTTTGCTAGGCTACTTGTTCGCTGGCCTAGCTAGCTTTTATGAACCATGTAATACTATTTGGATATGTTTCATTTTAATTCAACTCCGGTTTATATATCTTATATATATATAAAGTGCCTATTAAACGGTAATTCTTGTTTTAACGGAAAATTTAACGAAATTTGTTGTTTTAACGGAAAATTTAACG
>CAIGRR010020334.1:0-11152 GCA_903798365.1 Fraxinus sp. 1973-6204
TAATATTTGTAAGCGGGTTTAAAGTATTATCTTCCCCTACAATAAAATGTCTCACAAAGACACCTCGACACTTAGAAAATATGAAATATCAGTATTTCAAGAAAAATGCACCTTATGAAATTCATGAAAGACTTTTTCAAATACAAAATGGTAAATAAAAAAAATTAAAAACTAAAAAATAAAAATAAAAAAAAAATAATTTTTTTTTTTGGGTGGGAGTGGGGGGTCCGGGTTCCCCCAGGACCCCCTCCCCTCCGCCCCTGAAGATGACCCCTAAAATTATTCCCCGAAGACTCAAAAACTTGGCTTAATGCGGGATTGAACTACAGAACTAGATTTCACCTAGAGTTTTACAAGTTTACTTGTTTGCAGAATTTTGTACAGCTTTTCATTTGTTGTGGAAACCTAATCTAATGGTTTCACGATCTGAAATTTACTTGAAATGCAGTAGTTATGAGTTCAAGTTAATAACTGAAGTTTCCTTTTTGTTTTCCCAGTGTTGTAGAGATGGTGGACAGCAGTGCTGGTGGAAATGTTGAAGGGAGTTAGCAGCACCTATAATTACCTTCTGTAGAATCCAAATGCAGTTCATGAATTGAGGGCTGACAAGCAGCATAATCTTCAGATACTTAACGATCGCTATATATCAGGTTGGGGTTTCATCTATTATGAATGCTTTCGATTATCCTCTTTCTTCAAAACATAGGAGTGTATTGGATTTTTTCTGTTATGTGCTGATGGGTTAACTAACCGATCCTCGTCTTCTAATACCATTGATCAAGAGTCACTACAAAGTTAATGTATAAGGCTCTAGTTCTTTCTGATGATCTCATTCCATTCGATTCTCTCCTTCCTAAAGGATTATGATCAATAATAGTATTTCCATCAGTTTTCCTTAGTGGTGAGTCTAATTGCCTTAGTTGAATATGCCCAAACCATCTCAAATGTGAGGAATCATCGAAGTACATCAAGTAGGCGATTGTAAACGAGTGGTAGTCTACATCAAGGTAGATTGCACTTGCTTCATCTTTTTTTTTTTTTGGTTTTGTGAGTGACTTGCGTAGTCTGGTTTAATATGTAATTGTCCATCTAGTAGTGACCTAAACACTTGCGTTGTTGAAAAAAAAAATATGCTAATTAGGCATATAGTTATATAGTATCAAGAAAGTGGAACATGAAAAACAAAGGTAAGAGGCCCCTCTCCTTGAACGAAGCCGATATTTCCTAGATTTTGGATTGATGGCCTCCAAAGGTAAGAGGCCCCTTTGCTTCTATTAAATTTATATTCACTTTTGCAATTTCTAACTTTTTCCTTTATATTTACAGATAAATTTGCCAGGAAGGAGTACCCCGTACCTGATATGGCCACTACCTTTAAGGCCACTGCCATCAGTGGCAAAAAAGCTCTGAAGCCTTCCTCCTCCGAGGTGAAACAAGTGAAGTCTACGCTGGAACGCCTTAGCAAAGATCAAGATGAGAAGGGAGCAGAGGAGGAGACTCCTAATAAGGCTCGGGTGGCCGCTGATAGGGGTAAAGGGAAAATGGAGAAGCCTCAGAAAAAAGAAGGAGCTCGTCCACTCCAGTAGATCGTCAGGGAATTATGGGACCATCGTGTCCCATGGTGAGAAAGGGGCTCCTCAGCAGCCAAAACTTCTCCAATCTTTAATAAAAGCTGCAAAAGTGGACCAGGCTCAGAAAGCCAATGAAGAAGCCTAAAATGAAACTCCTTCAGCTTCTAAGGCTCCTAAAAAAAGCCAAATGGAGAGGACCCCAAGGAAGTCTGGGAACTTCCTAGTTGGGAGGGATGACAAGATTGCCCTAGCAGTTCTGAAAATGTTGCTAGTTGAAGTTCGGAGTGCCACAGAGGTTTTTAACAGATTTTGGACGGAAAGGTGGAAAAATTATGTGTCCACCCGTGATGCGGTGGACCTCACTGCCACTTTGGTAAACCAAAGTGCAAGGGCCTTTGGAGTGGCCTTGGAATGTCAGGTAGTGTCATCTGACATTCAGCAAAGGAATGGGCCTCGTATGAGAAGCTGAATGCTGCCGAGGCAAAGTTGAAAAAGGAAAAGGCAGAGGCCACTGAACTGAGGGCCCAAAAAATAGAAGATGAGGCCAAGCTAGCCTCTGCCTTGGCTCAGATCGAGGCTCTTAAGAAAGAGGTGCATGAGTCTCAGTGTGAGGTGGCACATTAACCAAGAAGGTCAAAATCTCCAATAATCACCAAAAGCTCACTACAGAGGCACTTGAAAGTAAACCTCAAACTTGCTGGGTGCAAGGATTCGAATGATTTTATGGAGAAGCAGATCAGGTGGTATGGAGAGGAGGTGAGGAAGTATGAAGCTAACGTTCTTGAGGTGGGTAAAATTGTAGTGAAAAATTACATTGCCAACTTTCACTTGACCGAGGAGTATCAACACTTTGCTTTATACTGGAGGAGGTATGCTTACAATGAGGTGGTGGGCAGGGTCGAGGAGCTTTACCCTGAACTGGATGCTTCTGAACTTAGGGTAGAATTCATAGAGGAAGAGGTACCCCAGACCCCTATAGAAGAAGCTACTGAAGAAGTCCCTGTTGAAGGGGTTCCTGAAGAAGTGGCAACTGATGCACCTGTCATCGAGGTACAAACTCCTCCACCTCCTCAATAATAGTTTAGGCTTAATTGAATATTGTAACGCCTTTGGCCTCCTGATGTACTTGCTTTTCTATTTAATGAATGAAGTTTCTGTACTTCCCATTGTTTACAATTTTATCATTTTTCTTTGAAGTGAATGGACCTCCATAATGCACTAACTATAATGAACTACTTCGACAAGTTGTAGTCTAAACTTTGTCTGAATGAGCCTAACTAACTGAACTAAAATCAGATTAAATTTAAAGTGGCTTGAACTCTCTGAACTGATTTACCTTTAATTATTTAGGCTTTAAGCCTTTACTTTGAATGAACCAATTTAGCTAAATTTTGGACTTTAAATAAATTGACATACTCTAATAACTCTGAAGCTTCGAAGGGACTTTAATTTTCTTAGGATAAGGCTTTTCCCTTGACGTTCAGCCTCGTCAAAGGAAGTCATATGATGTACGTTTCGGAGTGCAAACGAGGTGGTCCCTTTAGGTACTGGATCCTTTTCTCCGAGGCGCCCACGCTTCCTTATATGGAGGATGGTTCATTTATGCAAGAGATTCTCCCTTGACGTCCAACCTCGTCAAAAGGCTTCTCCCTTCGACATTCCATTGATGAGGTTGAACCTTTCCATCCATGTCTTTGATCTAGTATGTACCAAGTCGGATCTATCTTTCAATACGGTAGGGCCCCTTCCAGTTGGTCCCAAGGTGCTTACCCCTGGCTCCTTGGAAGACAAGAATACTCTTCGAAACACCAAGTTGTTTACCCGAAAGGACCTCTTCTTCACCCTAGTGTTATAGCACAGGGTCATCTTCCTTTGGTAGGCTGCCAGTCTCAACTGGGAGTCATCCCTCTTCTCTTCTAGGAAATCAAGCTCACATCTCCTGAGCTCGTCATTTGATATCTTATTGAAGCTCAACCTTCTAGGGGAAGACAATCCCACTTTTACTGGGCTCAATGCCTCGGTACCATAGATCATCGAAAAAGGAGTCTCACCAGTTGGGGTCCTACTTGTAATTCGGATTGCCTACAACATTTGGGGCAACTCATCCACCCAATCACCTTTGGCTGTATCAAGTTTCCTCTTCAGAGTGTGCTTTATGGTTTTGTTCATAGCTTCAACTTGCTCATTAGCCTGGGGATGATGAGAAGTAGAGAAATGCTTCTTAATTCCCAGCTGTTCACAAAGATCTCTCACATTTTTGTTGTTAAATTGCTTTCCATTATCTGAGACGATTGAATGGGGAATGCCAAACCGATATATTATATTTTTCCACAAAAAATTAGAAGTATTAGCTTCAGTTATCTTTGCCAAAGGTTCGGCCTCTACCCACTTTGTGAAGTAATCAATTGCAACAATGGTAAAATTAGCACTTCCCTTGCCTTTGGGTAAAGGGTCGNACCGATATATTATATTTTTCCACAAAAAATTAGAAGTATTAGCTTCAGTTATCTTTGCCAAAGGTTCGGCCTCTACCCACTTTGTGAAGTAATCAATTGCAACAATGGTAAAATTAGCACTTCCCTTGCCTTTGGGTAAAGGGTCGATGAGGTTCACGCCCCACTTGCTGAAAGGCCAGGGCTGGACACTGGAGTTAGCTCCTGGGAGGGTTGTCTTTGGACCTGGGAGAAGCGTTGGCATTTATTACATTTTCGAACAAATTGGATGACATCCTTTTTCAATGTGGGCTAATAGTACCCATGCCTTAGCGCTTTTCTTACCAAAGCGAGTCCTTTCTAGTGGTTGCCACTAACACCTTTGTGGTTCTCGCAGAGTATGTAGTTGGCTTCTTCCTCTCCCACACACCGAAGGAGGGGGTAAAGAGAATCCATGCTTGTATAGAATATCATCAACTATCACAAAATGTGCGGACCTCCACCTTAGCTTATAGGCCTCTTCTCTATTTTTCGGTAAAATCTGATCTTTGATATAAACTATAAGGGGTTGCATCCAAGTTGGAGTTCCCTCCACCCAATCACTTCTTCCATAGAGGTGGATGGCCTTAAGAGGTGCTCAATTGGCACAACCGTAAACAACTCAGAATCCTTTCTACTAGCCAGCTTAGACAAGGCATCAGCGTGGGTATTTTCAATGCGTGGGATCTGAGCTAGTTCAAACTTCTCAAAAGAGGGGAGCATGCTCATTACCAATTTGAGGTAGGCTGCCTAGCCTTATCCCTGGCCACAAAATTACCATTAACTTGGCCTATAATAAGTTGGGAATAGCTGTTAATGAGCAGCCTCTTTACTTGCATTTCCTTGGCCAGCCTCAAGCAGGCAAGGAGAGCCTCATATTCAGTCGCATTGTTGCTAGCCTTAAATCCAAATCGTATTGTGCTATTCGACTTGTGGCCCTCAGAGCTAACCAGACCACGCCTGCGTCCGAACCTGTTTCTCCGGAAGAGCCGTCAACAAATAGGTTCCAAGTGGAAGGCTCAGTAGGCTCCATCGTTATGTCCACTTTAGGTATATTGGTGAATTCTCCACAAAATCTGCCGGGCCTGGCCCTTGATGGCAGTTCTCACCTTGAAGAGGATCTCGAACTCGCTCAATTCCACAGCCAATTTCAGCAACCTTCCCGAGGTGTCAAGTTTTTACAATACTTGCCTGAACGGAAAGTTTGTCAACACATGGATGGTGGGGCCTGAAAATAGGGCCTCAACTTGCGGGACGCGATTATTAATGCCAACGTCAATTTCTCCATATCCGGGTAACGTGTTTCAGGTGCTAGTAATGCTTTACTAATGTAGTAAACCAGCAGCTGGGTTGAGCCCTCTTCTCTTACAAGTACAACACTTATAGCCTCATTGGAGACGGCCAAATAGAGTTGTAGAACTTTCTCAAGCTTGGGCTTCGATAGGGAGGGGCCTGCCCTAGGTGCTTTTTCAGCCCGTGGAAGGCCTCTTCACACTCCTCAGTCCGTTGGAACTTCTTGCCTCCCTTCAACACCTTAAAGAATGGGAGGTACTTGTCCGTTGCCTTTGATATGAAGTGGCTCAAAGCGATCACTCAATCGGTTAAGCTTTGCACTTCTTTCGATTTCTATGGGGACCTCATGTCAATAAGTGCCCGTATTTTTTTTAGGTTTGCTTCTATACCTCTCTGGTTAACCATGTACCCTAAGAACGCCCGATGTAACTCCAAATGCACACTTGAGGAGGTTTAACTTCATGCGGTACTTTCATAAGACTTGAAAAAGCTCCGTTGAGGTGAGTTATGTTGTCACCAACCTTCAAGCTTTTGACAAGCATGTCGTCCACGTAGACTTCTATCGCACTGCCAAGTTGGTCAGCGAACATCTTGTTCACGAGCCTTTGGTAAATAGCTCCATCATTTTTCAGCCCAGAAGGCATCATCTTATAGTAATAAAGTCCCCTATCCGTGATTAAAGAGGTGTGCTCATCATCACCTGGATACATGGGAATTTGGTTATAGCCAGAGTAAACATCCATGAAGGTTAGAGACTCATGCCCTGTGGTGAAGTCCACCAATTGATCAATCCTTGGGAGTGGAAAATTGTCTTTGGGACACGCCTTATTAAGGTCAGAAAAGTCAATGCATACCATCCACTTCCCGTTGTGCTTCTTAACTAGGACTAAGTTAGAGACCCACTTCGGGTAGAGGGCCTCCCTGATGAAGACATTCTTGATTAACTTCTATACTTCTTCCTTCAGGGCCTCATACCGTGCTGGGTTTAAAGCCTTTCTCTTCTATCTATGTGCGGCAACTTTATGATCAATTTTCAAGTGGTGACAGCTGACCTCGGGGTCGATGCCCACCATATCCTCATGCCTCCAAGCAAAGACGTCACAGTTTTCACATAGAAATTCTTCGAGCTTCTTCTTAAATTCTGGAGCCAGGCCTCGGCCTACTTGCAATAGCTTGGTGGGATCCATTGGGTCAACAAGGAAACTTTCTAGTTCCTCCATCGGGGCTGTCTGGGACTCAGCTTCAATTACGCGTGGATCGAGCTCATCGAATACTGGTATCTCCGGGTTCATGACACCAATTACCATGTTCATGTCCCTAGGCTCGACTTTCCTTACAAAGTTCAGGTAGCATTCTTGTGCTCCTCCTTGATCACCATTCATTGTTGCTACCCCCTGATCAGTTGGGAATTTCATCCATAAGTGGTGGATGGAAGTGACGGCTCCAAGATCTTTCAACACTGGCCTCCCCAACACCCCGCGATAGGTGGACCTATTGTCAACAATCAAGAATTCCATGAAGTTCAATGTCGATAAGGGCGGCCTTCCATATCCATGGCGAGTGTGATTTTACCTCTTGGGATTATGCTATCTCCCGTAAAGCCGTACAAAGGAGTGTTGGTGGGAGTTAACTCGTGGTCCAGAATTATTTTATCGAATGTGGCTCTAAAAAGAATATTAACAGAGCTGCCGTTGTCCACCAACATTTGCTTTAACCCGTTTCGGGCTACCGTGGCCCTTACCACAAGGGCATCACAATAGGGGTAGTGGACACCCTCTGAATCCTTATGTGTGAACATAATGGAAGGTGACTGATTCCTTTTAGAGCCATTGTTCACTATGTAGCTGGTTGGTAGAGGACCTTTTGCCTCCTAAGCATAATTCCTTTGAGAGTTTCTTATTTCTCTTCCAACGTAAGGGCCTCTAAAAATGGTATCAATCTCATGGTTAGGGATATTTTCCACTCGGCTTCGATGGCCTCTTCGCTGTTGCGGTCCATCATGATTTATGTCCTCTTCATGCTTCCTCCTCCGTCGGAGATATACTTCCCGATGACAAAGAGCGGCCTCATCTCGCCTAGGCTGCTGATCATGCCTCGGCGGGGCCTGCTCCTTGGTCTAGAGTTATCCCAAATGTTATTTCTGGAGTTCAAACCTCTAGGATGTTGGGCAATATCTCTACAGTCGGCAGTGTTGTGGCTATAAGAATGATTATAAGTGCAGTATTCTTAGAGGGTTGGTCTGCTTCAAAGTACTGAACCTCTCCTTCGACCTCATCCTCTACGGGGGCCTGCTGCGTAGATTCATTCCTTTGAGGGCTTATTGTGGGTACATCCTCATAGGCTAATGTTGGCACAACGTTCAAGGTGGCTATTGCAAGTGCTTGGCCAAAGCTGAGGAAAATTTCATTTTCGTACTGATCCCGCTGGTAGTCCATCAGGTGGGAGGTAGGTCCTCTCCCACACTGCCTCTGTTGGGGCTTGAGGCCTCTACTAGCCTTGTTCCTATGATCGATCAACTCTTCGTTGATAATTTCTCTTCTCATCATTTCCAACAAGGCATCGTAGGTCGTGGGATCTTGATTTTGCACGTCTCTCCAAAATAAGGTGTTCATATTCAGGTCTCCTCTTCGCACCGATAAAGTTTCATGGTCAGTAACTTGAATACAATATGTCATTTTGTCTCTGAAGTGGGACAAAAAGTTTTTTAAAGTCTCACTGGGCTGTTGCCTCATGTCCTAAAGGCGCTGGATGGGGGCCTCTCCTTCCTTGCTTACCACGAATCTCTTTAGGAAGGTGGTTTTAAACTCTGGCCAACTCCTGATGCTCCCAGGTACCTTCTATACCAAATTTTAGCTACTCCACTAAGAGTCAAATGGAAAGCTCTGCATTTCACAGCTGGGGTGGCACCTCTCAAGCTCATGTGCGTCTTTTAGTTATTCAAATGCTTAGCTGGGCCGCCTCTCCCATAATACTTTGGTATCTTGGGAGTTACATAGTGGCTCGGTACCTAGGCATTCCTCAATTCTTGTGAGAATGGCATGTTGTCATCGTCATCATTTAAGTCACAAGATCTCTGGGGGCCATCTGAATCATGATTTACATTAGCCTCAAACCTTGGCGGTGGTGCGAACGGTCCTGCCTGGTTTCCTGTCTCCCCATTCCTCCTTCGATGCTCATGCCGAGGGACACAACCCCGGGGACATATTCTTGCATTTTCTTTAGTTGCCAAGTCTCAGGAGGTGAGGGCTGGAGGTCTATTTCTAGGCCCTGGCATTTTATGTTGCTACCTATACCTTGGTTTTGCTGGGCTTAGCCTATCAAACATGCTAGTGGACCTCTGAGGACTAAGTTCTGGCTCATATTCTGGAGGAAAGTTATCTTCTATGTTGAATGGGGCCTCGGTGGGTCGGCCAAGTGTGTAGTTTGAAGAGACATCAATTCCCACTTCCCTCTCAATGGAGCTAGCTCCTTTAGCATACTTGGGAGGACGAGCTCTTTGGCTTTGCACCTCTTCTTCCTGTTGGTATTGCTCCTGAGGGGCAAAGGGGACGCCCTCCATCGCCTTGCATTTGCATTAATAATACTTGCATGGCTAAATCTTGGTTGGTAATGCTCCTCATGTTGGCTGCCATAGTCACCATTTCTCTTGTAAGCTGGGCCGATATCCTTCTCCCACCTCGTCTATGATGGTGGTAGGGCCGATGCCGACCCGCTAGAGCGATTGTGAAGGAAACTTCATCATCACTTTCCCTTACGCCCTGTGAGGGGTGTCTCCATCCGAACTCATCTCATTTTAAGCTTAAAAACCTTAGAATTTATCAAATCTCAAGGGCTTCCTCTTGTTTCCTTTTCAAGAACAAATCCTTTTTCAAGGGGGATGCTCGAACTATTTTCTCAGAAAACTTTTCCCACAGGGTTGCTCGTGGTTATGGTATGGTTTCCTACAGACAATGTCAATCTGTTGACCTTAAAAATTGAACTCAACAAATGTCGGGCACACTCGTGCATACGTAAGCTAAATCCAACACGACAATCATGGTCGTTCCAAAGTTTGAACGTGGGAGGAGTTCAACGACACGAGACGTTTTTGTTTGGGTTCCGACGAGATTTATGGAACAATATTGTATAATGATCAATTGATGAAAACAAGATTTGTAGTTATAATATCGCAGCACAAGAGAGTAAAATATATTGCTTTGAGTATTTAAAGTTTCATTAACCTTCATTTGTTACATGGTGAGGGTATTTATAGTGTTACAAATGGAATGGTGACCCTTGGATCAAATTATACGTCGCCTTATCTCCTTGGCCAAAGCATCAAATCCTAGCCATCAAGTCGACCGTCCTAATTTTTCAAAGTATTTAATGTTCTTACATTGACAAGACATGATACACACACTTTTTACATAGGTCACATCAATCATTCGAATAAGATCTTCATCGAATTCAATCTTTGCACGTGGACCGTCACTAGTTGAGGAGCCTCGGGGCTACTTGGGCCTCGGATAATACGTGGGCCTCATCTATATATAAAAAGAGTCCCACAACCTAGTTAAGATGGTCACGTGACAGTATCTAGTAGTCATAAGAGTATCTCCAAGAGACTCTTTAAACATGAGATACTCTCTCTATTTTAAAGAGTCAATATTTAAAATCATGTTCCAAGAGACTCTTTAAATTAACATTTTAATTTAGAGAGTGGATTTGGCTCTCCAAATTTGGAGAGCCAAAATCACTCTTTATAATTAAATGTATTCAAAAAGTTTCAATTTTCAATGTAGGAAAACAATAAAATAATATAAAAAAAGCTAGTTAAAATAAAAGATAAAGAAGAATAATAAATATTTTTTTGGAGTAGTAAAATTAAATGTTAAATATAAAGAGCTTGTTGGAGTACTTCAAAATTTTAAATCTCTAAATTTATAGATGCTCTCCAAATGATAGAATATACTCTTTAAAAATAGAAAATCTCTTGAAGATATTCTTAGTATCAAAATTCGGTTTAACTCTCATAAAATAAGAGCCTCTTGGAGATGCTCTAACAAGGATAAGAAAGATTTGGTAATTTCATTATTCTTTGGCTTTATTTTTTTTTATTTTTTCCCTTGATATGGGATATATCTATATACCAAATCAAATCATCAACAAATTGCTCCTTGTTTCATATCTACATATCTGCATACTATTGTACCTTTATATTGCAATCATGTAAATCATTTAAACTCCAGTAACCTTCCTTTTTCATGTTATATCAATACATAATGATTAGATTTTTTTTTCAACGGGAAGGCGAAAATAAAAATGCACTATATTGCACATTGGCATAATAATCTATTTGGGTTTATTGAATATTTTTAAAATATGATATTGACATTGCAACATGACACGATGACGTATATATTGTGTTTTTGTAATGTAGGATAAATTTGAATTCCATAAGTGGTCAAGGGCACACATGCAAGTAAATAGGTTCTAATCACGATGACGTTGAATATCATTGAGTCTATAAATGCAGTGACGGAATTGGTGAAGCATTGTCCCATTAACTACTTGTTTGAGTTATTGAAGCACGTAATGCGGACATAGTTTTCCAAGAATAGATGTATCGCACAAAGGATGTGAAACCAAAAACCTTTCCTAGGTTAAACGCCAAGCACATGTTGAAACTTAAGGTAAATTATGAATTATTAAAGATGCTTGTAAGTTGAGATTTTCTACAAAAATAACATTTCAGATAGTATATTCTTCATGTTCCAACAACTAAATCATTGTATCTCTTGGTCTATTAAATGCATGCATATTATATAGAATAACTTC
>CAIGRR010020339.1:0-10295 GCA_903798365.1 Fraxinus sp. 1973-6204
GAATATTAGCGTCATCCTCGCGAGGTATCTTCATTGTATCCCAAAAATCATTTGCATTATCATCAGCTCCATCTGAATGTTCATTTATACCTTCCGTGTCGTCCTTCCCCACTAAAGTTACGCAAATCAGTGTCATTTGCATTTTGTTCACTTAAACAAATAATTCACTTCAATATGAGATGTAACCTTTATACGTGAAATTGAAAATGACAAATGCTCTTTGAATTGAATTCTCGGTACCATATCTTATCGAGATGAATCAATGTTCAGCTTGTTCTGTATATCAAGGTACTCAAAAGTTGTGTCAAAACTCACGATGAAGATTCGAGAATGTTGGGGTCAGATGGATACAACTAAAGATAAAAAAGAGTGAAAACAAATCAATTTTCAACTGCACAAGGATGTCTAAATTTTTAGTTGGAAATTGAGATCCATTTTTGGTCTAGTAAAAGTTCGAATTGAAAAAGAGCTATTTCTAGTAAAGTTGTAGTTCTTTGAGTTATCTTTCTAACACATTTTGAATCGCCTTAATCGGATATCGAGAAAAAAAATTATGATAAAAATACTCAAACAGATGCAGAGTAACAATCGACTTAACAGCTAAAAAGTCGGTTGTTAACAGCCAAAAAATCGGCTGTTCCGATTGTTCCTTTCGTAACAGCCGTTAATCGGAAAGTTATGCATATGAATTTTTTTCGTTCATATTTAAAAAAATTATACATCTGCTAAAAAAATTATATGCCTGTTACTTATGTCAAATCTTAATTTATCGAGTAAAAACGTATATACATTTAACAAAAACGAAATTAAACATACGTAAATATACTTATCGATTCGAAGTAATTGTGAGAAAACAATTTTTTTCTTCAACTATCGATATTTTTGAGATTTTCAGAATGAAGAAGATGAGACTTTTTTATCTGTGTTGGAGCTGATTTTGTAATTTTAAGTAGGGAGTGTTTGATTTTTATTTATTAATTAAAAGGGTAGTATTGTCTTTTTAATCAAACCAGATTTTGTAATTTTTTTATTCACTTAAGGACTTTTTTATCTTTTGAACTCAAATACATCGCTTTGAGGCCCTGTTCGATACAATTTAAAATCCAATTAAAATTGAAAATATGGCCGTTATTGAGTCCCACTCGTCTAATAAAAGTAAACAATAACGGCTAATTTTTCAATTTTAATCTGATTTTAATAGCGTGTTCGGTATGGCTTAAATCCAATAAAAATTGGAAATATAGCCGTTATTGGGTCTCACTCGTCTAATAAAAGTCAACAATAACGGCTAATTTTTCAATTTTAATCCGATTTTAATCTCCACCGAACACGTCCGAAATTACGGAAGAAAAGAAAAGTCAACGTGGAATTTAGCCCCCTACCCTAGCCTGCTTCGACAGAAAAACCTTAAACAAAGGAGGATGAAGCGAAAGAGAGATGAACAAGTAAAAATGGACATAGTGTGGCAAACTCCCGCCAATCCTCCACAACGCCATGATTACATCTTCCGCGACGGTAAATAATTTTCGAAATTCGTAACACTCACATAATAAAAACGGCAAATTATTTTCGAAATTCATTAATACCCACAAAAGGATGAAAAGCCAAAATCTTTCTGCTTTTTCTTGATAAGATTATTGTTAATTATTTGCATAATTTTTTTAATATTTTTTTTGATTATTTTCTTAACATTATGTTAATTGTCTTTCAATATTTTGCAGGGATAAGATATGTTAGACCCTACTACTTTGAATTCATTTCTCATGTGGGTATACATTTATTTAATTAGGCGATGGATTAATTATCTATTAAGTGAATAGTTGAAGTAAAAATACGAAATGGGATATGGGTTTTGCGTACAGGCGAAGAATAGGTGGGCGGGGAAGACGATTGTAGATTTATTTGCCGAGGAATTCAAAGGCCGGCCGCACGATTATTATGTATGTGGGTTGTTTACAAATTACTTTCTTATTGAAACATTATGAATTTTCTGTTTCTATTTTTCAACTTTTTTGCTTAAAGAATTTATAGTTGCATAGTGCAGCTGGAGCGGGCACTGGCATTTGTTGATTTATTACTCAATCGGGTGTTTTCCCAAGACAATTATTTCAAACTAGTACATGCATTCTTGAACAATTTTTAAGCTTAATCATCTTTCACTTGTTAATTAGTGTAAAATTTTGTGAATGTAAAATACGATAAATGGATTGACAAATCATAGGTGTCTGCTGTGAAAGATGGACGGATACAAGTTGATGGACAGACAGTACCTGTTTCGTATGTAGTTCAACCATCGCAAAAAATAAGCCACTTTTTGCACAGGTTGATTGTTCTTATTATTTTCCCATTCAAGGAGGCCCCTTATTTTTATGCCACTTGTATTTATTTTCATGCATTTCTAAAACGTGTTGTATTTTGAAGTGTCAGTTATCTGTGTTTGAAATTTTAGTTATTAACGTACTAAAAGTTGTAGGCATGAACCACCAGTGATGGCATTGAACGTCCAGATTCTCCATCAAGAGTCAGACGTCTTAACTGTTTGTAAGCCTGCATCAGTTCCAGTAAGTAAATTCATCTAATTAAAATGGTCTTTGTTTGTTGCTTATCAATTAAAAGTTTATATCTGCCTGTAATGGGGCTGTAAAATCATTAAACAGCTG
The DNA here is from genome assembly GCA_903798365.1 of Fraxinus sp. 1973-6204. Classification (NCBI taxonomy): domain Eukaryota; kingdom Viridiplantae; phylum Streptophyta; class Magnoliopsida; order Lamiales; family Oleaceae; genus Fraxinus; species Fraxinus sp. 1973-6204. The sequence goes on from CAIGRR010020339.1 coordinate 2,661, forward strand.
AATCCTCAATTTATCATTTATTTTGTAAGGTAAATCGAGGTATTTCGTAGTCTGGTAGCCCTTTCTACTGTACTTCAAAGAACTTATTGCGTTTAAGTATTAGGTTGCTTTGTATGGCTTTATTAGTATAGTGTTACTAGTTCCCTTTAGAAATATGATTCATAGCTTCCATGTGTGTTGTGCCAATTGCAAAAAGTACTTTTTACTTCGTATGACCTCTTTCAGATCTCCTCTCTTTGCCGCTTTCTCAAATTAGGTGCATCCGTGTGGACAATATCGCAAGAACACTGTTGTAGGTATCCTTCAGGCAGAGTATGACTTGGCACCATTATTTCGTATCCTACCTCTTTTTGGCAGAGTTGAGTATCATAAATATTCATCCAATTTAAGGTTGTGCCAAACCTTGTGGCGGAGTTATCTTTTTTTTAAAACTAATTGCATGTTAAAGATTATAATTGCTTGTAAGCAGTGGATCTCAATGAATGTGTGGTAAAATATATGTAAAAGTTTTGGGTCCTACAAAATGTGTTGATAAGAACAGATTTTGACCAGCTTATAAACAATTATAAACTTTGACAAACATGCACTAATATCCTCGCAAACTGAAGTTGTATAACTTTTAGGGTTTTCGTATCCTTGACACTATCAGCTATTCATAGATTAGATCGCTTGGTCTCTGGACTTCTTATACTAGCAAGAAGCGCTTCTAAGGCTGACAATTTCAGGCAACAGGTAAATTCATTAATTGATTTGCTTGACGATCTGGTAAGAGATCACATCTTGTTCTCGCTAAATTACGTGAAGGGTTTTATGTAAGAAATAATTTGATCAATGTATTTACGATGCATATACATTATTTATATTCCATAGATGCATTTTTCCAAGAACATAAATGAATGCTTAAATGACTCCTTTCATGTTCTCCTGAAGTGCACTACTTTGTTTCAGATTGAATCCGGAAAAGTTAAGAAACAGTATATTGCAAGGGTTGTAGGAGTATTTCCTGAGAATGAGGTACTTATTACGAACTCTATCTAAACATAAAAAAAAAAATTCTTGTTCTTTGCTTCGCATCACTTTTCATTTTTTTACAGCAAGAAGTTAATGTAAATGTCAATTACAATGCTCGAGAAGGGATGAGCACAGTGGAGGTACAAATTTCTATTCACTGCATTGTCTTTGTGTGTCATCTTTTGCTTTACAATTGTGATAAGATGTGTCTTCTCACGGATTGGTTTTTGACACTGCTGGATGGATTTTCTTTTGCATCCTATACAAATGTCAAGTAACTTCATTTCTTTTACGAGTTAGAAAAAGCTTTGTTTACGATAATTAAAATATCATGGGCGGTTAATGGTTGACAATAAAATGCACTGCTGAAAATTCAAACCATTTTTCCATTTCATTGATGCCACAATGCTGATGTGTTCTAACCTACCCAAGATTCCAACTTTTTCCCAGATAACACACTTTGAAGGAGAATAGATTTGCTTGCTCTGACATGATCTTTGAATGTACACCCCCTTGAATTCTCTCCCATTTCTGTCACAACTTTACTTTATAATCAAACATGCTAGATGGTTGTCTTACTAAGGTTTGGTACCCAGACTGAGTCAGGAATTGTGGTTTCCCACTTCCATTTTCTGCCTCGTATGTAATTTATTTTTGAATGTAGCATTATCCCTTGAACTTACATTGTGTCAGCTCCTGTACTCGTTATTTTAGAAATTATATGAAGCGTCCTTGTTTAGGTTGTTTTACTTTCATTTTGCTTATTTTGAGCATTACAATGTACACGATGGCAGTATGGTTTTGTATGCGTTGGTGGGCACTGCGATATCTAATCGGCCTGTTTCCCCTTTAAACTTTGTAATTTTCAGCAAGTGTTCTTGTGAAATTAGGTTCCCACCTCTCCCCTTCCCCATTTCGGAATCCACAATGAAATATACAGCTGATCTTTGTGATCAACTGGTTATATGTCGATCATAAAATGCAGTTAACGGGTTGCTTATCTGCTATCCAGGGCAGCACCTGATATAGTCCTTGATGATCGCCCCATCATCTTTATTTCCCTCTCATTATGGTTTTGCATATCATGCCTAGCAGTAACTTATGATGAGACACATATGCAGGTGGAAGGCAGTCACAATGGTAATGCGCCTTTAAAAGGGAAGGCTGCTTGTACCAAATTCACTAGGATTAGCACGAATGGAAATCATAGTATTGTCTCGTGCGAACCAATCACTGGCAGGACACATCAGGTGAGAAGTCTTTTTGCTCAGAGGGCTTCTGTGGAATTTGTGAACTTTTTGCTTTCATAATATCAAATGTTACCCTCTTATGTTCCCATCTTCATAGCTTTCTATTTTCTTTTTCTTTTGAAAATCTCCATTAACATTTGTGGTAGATATCAGATTGATTTGGTTGTACTCTAAGCAATAGGACATAAAGCTTTTACGCATTGGAATTATTGTTCAATGGTTATAGCAGAATAAGCACAGAACGGTTATTTTCTATATTGTTTTAGCTAAGATGACATAACGTATAAGTTCAACTCTTTCGTGCAGATACGTGTCCATCTTCAGTATATGGGGCATCCTATAGCTAATGATATGCTTTACCTATCTGAACGCATTAACGAACGCTCTACCGAAGGATTGAGTGCAGACAGAGCTGCAGCTAAGTCAGGGCTTCCCCCACAACCCAATCCTCGTGAAACTTGTATAGATGACCCTCGAGATGACTCCAGTATTAATTTCAGCATAGATCCAATGTGTACTAATTGTCCGAACTTGGCTCCTAAAGGGTAAGAAGCATTTCTTCAGCGGCATGAATTTATGATGGAATATAATTCAATGTAATCATTTATCTGCTTCATCTTTTCCACTTGATTGAAGAATTTGGTCATGCTTATCATTTGAAGTTGATATTGCACGTCATGAAAGCTTTAGGTAATTGGCAATCCCGATGAGATTACTGAAGCACATGGACTTTCATTACCGATATATATTGTTTCTAATGAAAGAGTGGTTAAGAAACAGATTGATAATGGCAGCTTGCTGAATGATAAAATATTAAAAAATATGAGGTTTTAGGGACTAAAATGTAACAATGTTTGCGTGGTAACTAAGGCTGTAAACTAGATTACGAATACAAATGTAAGAATCTTACAGTATCTGCTTATAATAATTTTGAAAAGGCACTCTTGATTTTGTTATTCATTTGAAAGCTAGTGTCTATTGGTCGTGTCCAATTGTTTTTGGTGAAGCATTAGTAATTCTGCGTCACTTGAAACGGCGGTTCTTATCTAGAACTATTCATTGGTGGATTTATGCATCTTTTCTACATACCATCCTTTTCCCTTGACATTTAGTTATTTGTGGTATATATATGAGTTTCTGCCTTCGGCTTCTGAATCATGTATCCCTCCTTTAAAGATTTATACTGCACCTTATGTAGTAAGGGTGTCAAAAGGAGCTGGGTTGCATAGTGCTAGAGCGCCCCACTATGGTTTATGCCCAACCACGCCTACAGCCAGGCCAAAAATCTGAACTTCACCTGCCCAGTTTCCACCTCTGACCTAATGTGGATTGTGTGCTTTATAACTGATGCCTAACACAATCAAGAACTTGATTTCCTGTCTGTCTTCTGTGCAGCTATGATGGACGTGAAGAGGGATTATGGCTACATTGTGTTAGATATGCTGGGACAGACTGGACTTATGAATGCCCATATCCACCCTGGGCATCCCTCTGACCTTTTTTCTTTCGTCTTCAGTTTATAAATTTGAGAAAACTGTGTTGTTTTTTCATCTGTATAAACATTTATGGCTCGTTTGGCTAGATAAATTGTACAATCCTCGACTGGATTTTGAAAGAAAGAAGAAAGATTGTAAACACAATGTGATACTGCTCGATTTTTTTTGAAAGCAAGATTTGTGTCGTTACTCGTCAAAGAAGTCAACTTGTATGCCGTATACTATGTTGAGTGAAAAATGAGGGGAAGTTTGAACTTGGGCCGCTAAAATGTGTCTTAGGTTACCCTGAAGGGGTAAAAGGGTCTAGCAATTAGCACGTTTTTATGGAAGAGTATGCACTAGTTAGACTACTCCCGGTTGGAAAAAATTAACTACACTGGTGTAAAAGATTAGAGTCCAGTATTATCAGGCTCTTCATCTTGGTGTGCAGGGCTGTCTGCTCCTAATAAGCACACCGCGCCTATTTTTCATTTTGGGGATTGAAGAGAACGAGTTTGCTTGGTGAGTGCCATTTTCACCTTAAAGTGTCCAATTTCGCCATACAGCTTGGTTATATATCGATGAAGTGAATTTCCTCAAAATATTGTCAATAATTCGACATTCTCTTGTGAATCAAAGAATTCTAGATTTCTTGAATTCTTGGGTATTCTTTGAATCAACTCATTTGTAGGTGTGTTCTTCGTTATCCATATTTTTTTTGGATCATGCTATGTGTACATAGTATGATCCATAGGGGTTGACATAACGGCCACGTGGCCGGGCTAGGCACCCCTCCAACAGGGGTTGGCCACGTGGCCATTATGTCAAAGTTTATTAGCATTATCCATTTTTTTTTTTTTTTTTGTTTTTCATCATTTTGGCTACAACATGAGATTATATCCATTGGAGGGAGTGATGTTACACGACGATAAAGCAAAACTGCAATAATAGATGGATTTGTTGACGCAACTAGTAGAATAAGACACCAATACAGCATATAGAAACGTTGACGCAATTGTCTTATTTAGACGTATTTTGTGTTGTATATATTTTTCGCCTGTGATTGCATCACGGTTTAGAGCTCAGCTTCTTCATGAGATTTTTGACACCCTTGAGGAATAAGTGATATTACCCGACGATAACAGAAACTATGGAAACAGACATATTTGTTAGAAATAAGACAAAATCATCAATAGACAGAGGTGTTTACGAAGTTGTCTTATTTTTGACTTGCCTTTGAGAGAGAGCCAAAACTAGCAAATGATTAGGCTTATGCTCCAAATGCAGACTTTTGCTGCTATTTCTCAATTAATTTTAAATCTCTTTTGATCTACGCATATAAAAAAATATTACATTCTTGTGCATATTAACAAATCTAATACTTAATTTAATTACAAAAAAGTTTACTAGTTTTTTAGTTGTAAAAAATCCATTTTTTTATTTTTTAGTTTATAGAAGAATAAATTATAACTACAAGAAATTTATTTCATTTATTTTTTTTTTTTTTGGAGATAATAGTATCATGAAGGTTTTGAACAGTGCCTATCTAGACAAGGACATGCTGATTTATAATCACGATTCCAACCTCAAGCCCCCGTTTGTCCCATTATTATAACTCTGAGGGGTAGCTCAACTGGTCAAACCTTGGGTTTGCTCCCTAATGGTCACCAGTTCGAATCCCCTCAGGGCCACTGAGGTGAGTACCCGGCCGTAAATTTCAGGGCTCCGTGGGATAAGTCGAGGTGCGCGCAAGTTGGCCGGACATCCACGGTTATAAAAAAAAAAAAGTTTGTCCCATTATTTCACATTAAATTATAATTCATTTATTTCCCCATAACCACACATTCTCTCATAAAATAATATTACACGTAAATCCAATTTTTTTTCTTTTTTTTTTTAACCACACATTATCTAAAAAATTACTATCCTTTCATTATAACGTGGAATAATTGGGGCCAAACGGGCGAAGTTGTCACTCCAAGTTTTTACACATTTATTTTTATTTTACAAAGGGTTCTACCTTAGGCATTTGCACAACCTTTTTTATCCAACCTTATTTTCTTCTCTCAAGTGCTTATTTTCCTCCCTCCTCTCCTTAGGCATAGGACATGTAGTTTGTTCAAGGATGATATTTAGTGGTTTAAAACTTTAAGAAACACCCACATTGCCGCATATGGCGCTCCCTAATAATAAGTTACCAACCATCTTTGTCTTGATATTTAAACACAAAATATGGGCTATTTTTGGGTCATTTCCACCATACTCTAGCCAAGAAAATATATTACACAAACATATCTAGGGTAGAAATTAATGGCCACAGGTGCAGCTGGAGATGGACTTCTCCGGGGTGTATTTGAAGGGTGCATTTCAGGCAGCGATATGGGAATCCAGAGAAGGCCATACCACAAAAATTGTACGTGCCAACTACATAAATCGCGTCAAAATTGCTCGCATATGTCAAAATATAGAAGCGTGTCATATCCTATTAGGCGGTCTTGGAGCGAAGGTTGCCTCGCGTTGATGGGTGTCGGAACCTCGTCCTCGCCTTGTTCCTCCCCAGTTAGATCGACTGGGGAGACAACAAGGACGCAAACACAAACGCAATTGATACTATGTAAGGAAGAAGAAGAGACTAAGGTTTAATCAATTTCATTTATCTCGGTCTCTCTTTAACCTTCAGAATAATTGATGCCTTTTTTTTTTTGCCCTTTTCTTTTTAATAAAATAATTTTACGAAAGTAAATGGTTGGTTTTGATTTTTAAGTTCATTTGGATGAACCTATATGAATTGTGTCCATATATACTTGTATGTTTTTTTTGTTTCTTCGTTAGAAATAAAGAAATATACATGTAAACAATGGTGTTTCCTCAACGTCTTTCAAATAATCATATTACGACCATTCAATTCTCAATTCAAGACTAGAACTAGTTAAATTTCTCCAGAAATCAACTGAACCAACTACTTCGATCTGTTCTAACTCGACTCAATTAATAAAACATCCACCCCAAGCTCCAAAGTTTCCGTTTCCTAATTTCTTAAAAAAAAAAAAAAAAAAAGTCGTATCTACATCTTTTGGACCATAAGGTCAGTTAATAACTAGCAACCTTAGTCACACAATCTCTTAGGTCTCACTCAATTAACGCAATATGTCACAATTTTACATTTGTAATAGGTCACATCAACGTACACACAAGGTAATATATATGGCAGTCTCAAAATAATATCCAGCCAAAAAATACGAACAACATTGATAGGCTATATAAAGTCCCAATTACAACATCCACTGGATATCACTCACATTCTTCGAATTTACACATGTGAAACAATATAATTATTCCCAACATCATAATATCCACTACATTAAAAATACACCACATTTTGCTACATTAACAAACAAGAGCAACAGAAACTCATTAATCCATTCACAAGACATTGAATCAGCGAATCGGTTCTTCAAAACAAATACGTTAAAAAAAANAAAATACACCACATTTTGCTACATTAACAAACAAGAGCAACAGAAACTCATTAATCCATTCACAAGACATTGAATCAGCGAATCGGTTCTTCAAAACAAATACGTTAAAAAAAAAACTTGTACAATAAATGTGTCTTAAGCTAAGAACACAAAATGGTCTACTAGTAAACAATCTTTCTCCTTTTCATTAGATTCACCTTCCCTTGTTTTTGATTCGGCGAATGCAAGTTGTTGCACGTTCTTCGATTGGGACCATATCGACCGTATCTTTCACGTTTCACTACATGTTTTCTTTCACATGTTGACTTTTTTCTCTTATCTGATAGGCCGTCCGACGCACTTCTTATTTCCCTACGGTAAACATGATAGCTTGATATGTATTCATGTAAACTTCTTTTGTATAATAATATGAACAATAAT
>CAIGRR010020361.1:0-19279 GCA_903798365.1 Fraxinus sp. 1973-6204
AACTTAAGCCACAATATCAGGCAAAGGAGGAGAGTTCGAAGCAAAACGAAAATAAGATAAAAGTTGGCACATCTCTTTCTTAAATATTAAGTAGGTATTCAATATTTCTTTATATAAAAGAAATTTTTTAAATATTAAGAGCCCGTCTGGTAGAGATTAAAATCGAATTAAAATTGAAAAATTGGCTGCTATTGTTGACTTTTATTAGACGAGTATGATTCGATAATGACTATATTTTCAATTTTAATTGAATTTTAATCGGTACCAAACAGGCTCTAAGTAAGTATTCAATATTTCTTTATATAAAAGAAAATTTTACTTCTCAGTTGTATTGTCGTCCCATCTAGCGAAACCACAAACAATTACTTTCTTCTTTCATTAGCCAATAAAGTCCAACTAATCATCAACTGTACAGACCCATGCCAATAAGCAACCCTACCCAAAAATAAGATAAAACAAGGGGAAAACACAAGAATATCAAAACATAAGAAAGCAAACACAGGAATTGCTAAATCTATGTTTGAAGTCAAGTAGAACAATCAAAGGATTCAGAGAAAAAACCTGATCTTGATGGCAAGTCAACACTTCGGGGGAAGTGCACTATTGGTCCCCAAACTTACTCTGGTCACTGGTCGCAATGACGAAAATAGCCCAAATCACTGTTAAATCATCTCGTAATACTTGGATGTCTAATTTTGTGAAGCTAGATTTGATTCTCAACATGGAAGTCAGAAATGCTTCCATGAAGGTTGTGTGAGAATATAACGAAGATTGGGACAATTTTTAGACATTTCGAAGCCAAATTGTGCAACTATTTTGAAAGGTGAGATATTAGCAGACTCCTTTTTAAGCATTGTGGACCAACTTGCTATTGAGACAATAGGTTGGGGACCAATAGTGCAAAGGAACCTCGGTCGATCTACCTCTATGATGTTTCTACAAAATAGGCAATAATATCAACAGTTTCAAGGATTTCTTGTTTGTGTTCTTTACTATACAAATTAATCAACAAAATCAGATTGAACTCCTGTGATCTCCTCTAAACTGTCAAACAAAGTTGTACATAGCATGCAGAAAGAAATGACACTGGAAAAAAAAAAAACGTATATGAATGCCAAATCAATAAGGCTACTCTAAGCACAAGACACGCAAATGCAGGTGGACAATTACATGACGGAACAAAATTCACTTTTTCATTCTGCTTGATAGAGATATGAAACAGGCAAAACTAGAAATAGAGCCATTGTACAGATCTAATAAGTTCTTCATAAAAAAAAGAGGTTCTATTTAGTTACATGGCTGAAAACGCACTTAAACTAGCCAGGGAAGGGATTACAGAGTTCAGACTAGATAATCAAGATAAAATATAGAAGGAAGAGAATATCTCTGACACGCAGCTGAGAAATTTACTAGTTTTGCCAGCAGAGACTTCTTCTACCCTCCTGCATGATCTCGAAAGCGAGTTTGTATCTTTCCAAAGAAGCTGCTCCTGCCTCAATAAAATTACGGGCTTCTTCTCGTAAACTCCAAAACATCAGGGGCTTGAAATCTTGAGAACCACCTGCTGAATCAGCATCTCGGAGTATACCATATTTCGCATTTTTTGTCCATCGATGCAAGATATAGCGAGATGGAAGTTCCCTTATGTTCATTATTTGAAATACCTTCAAAGCGTGCCTGCAAAGAACACCTTCAAACTCAAACATTTTACAACTACAACTGATATTGAGATTGGATGCATTAAAGGCTACGGTATTCCTCTCATCTCCATTTCCGCACTTCTGTACCAGATATCTACTGATGGCTCCTTCGACATTTATTTTTATTCCAACATAGCTATAGCATTCTAAAAGCTCTTTCTGAAATACTTTGAACATTGTGATGGTGTAAAGCCTTCTACACTGTTCTTCTATGGGGTCTTTTGTATGCAAAACTGCTTGTATATTAAACGAGTTAAAATCCTCCTTCCTTTCCTCGTCACGGCGTTGTTCAAGAGCTTTCTCATATCGTACAACAAATTCATTGAGAGGTGTCTGGGCTGTCAATAGCGGACTGAAATATGATTTCAAGCTTCCATCCACAGGAATGCCAGCAAAGAAAGCGCCCTTTATGTGCAGGGGAACCCAACTTTTACGCATTCTGTACATCTCCTTCAACCAAGCATTCTCTCTCAAGTTATATTTGTTCATAAGCATATTCCATGCAAAATCAAATTCACTAGCCGTCTGGCTCTGAAAAATGCAAGTTTCATACTCATATTTGAACTTGGCATCCAAGGAGAGTAATGCACCCAAGTTCTCCTGTTCCTTTGTGAGAATTTGCCATGCAGAAAATCGATGATGTGACCCCGGAAAAACTTGTGCAATTGAATTTTGAATGGCCTTGTCCTGATCAGCTATTATAGACACAGGGCGGCACCCTGACATTGCCCTAAGCCATGCCTGAAATATCCAAGTAAATGACTCTTCCGATTCATCCGCAATTAGAGCACAGCCAAGAAGTACAGATTGCCTATGATGATTAACCCCAATAAAAGAAGCAAATGGCACAAAATAATTACCTCTCCGGTATGCTGTATCAAACACAATCACGTCTCCAAACTGAGTGCAAGAAAATCTAGAACGTGCATCAGCCCAAAAAAGATTCATGCCTTTACCATCTCGCATTTCTACTGCGTAAAAGAATTCTGTATCCTCAGCTTGCCGAGATTGAAAATAATCAAGAAGCACATTATACCACTCACTACCAATATTACTTTCTCGCACTCGTTTGACAAGGCTGAGGCCTTCATTTGTTTCAACTAAATCCAAATTTTCCAATCCACTGCTTCCTTCCTCTCTATACCCCTTTGATGCAACTGTCACTCTTCTACTAGGATCCGTGGGACTGTCAAATTCATGATTGTGTTCCTTTTGAAGACGATCGACCACCCACCTTCCTGATTCTTGTCTTTGAATTCTCATGTATGATCCACAACCTACTCTTGAAGGGTGTTGATGCCCTTCCTTGGAGCACACAAATCTTCGAGATGTAATTGATCCATCATGTTTGGAGCGGAATAACTGACCTATCCTGACTTTAAATCCTGTAATGGCTGCATATGTGCTGTAGAATTTGTATGCTTCATCGGCAGAATTAAATTCAAGACCCTTGTATGGTTCACCTATAGGTACTGCAATTCCACCCACGTCTTCCTTTTTGAGACGTTTGATATCGACAACACCAGATAGACCATCCTCCTCATGTGATCTGATACCTGTCCTACTCGCCCCACCAGCTGATGATCTAGGAGTTGGAAAACTTTTTCTCTGAATCCGGGGTGGACAAATTTCTCCAGGGACTTCAAGTTCATGGTTATGATCGTTCTTTATATTGGCCAAAACCCACTTCCCAGAATCAACTTTTTGCACTCTTATGAAAGCAGGACAGCCAGTTCTTGCATTTGTCTGAAATCCCTCCTTTGAACATACAAATCTCCGAGAAATAACAGCACCATCAACTCTGGATCTATACAGCTGACCTATCCTAATTTTGAACCCCACTTGGGTTGCATAGTCACTGTAAAACTCTTGGGCCTCTTCTGCCGAATCAAACTCTAACCCCACTTGTGGTTCCATCTTGGATTCTCCTTCATCGTCACAATGGCCATTGCTTTTTCCAATTGATAGACCTGCTGGTTTCGTCCTTACAGTCATAATATTTCCCAACTCCTCTCTATTCATGTCAGTATCTGCAGTGCATGAGCCAAAAAATACCCAAAAAGAAGCCAGTTATTTACAATCTACAACCAAGAATAGTCAATATAGAGTTCAATCTGTCTTTACTTCAAAATATTTTGTGCAAAAATGGAAACAGCAGCATTAACTAATAAAGAAGTAAAAAATTAAAGCTAAAAGAATATATGAAGCACACTAATGGTAACGACATAAAGTTTGATATAAGACTAGTAAGCACATTTAACCAGCACTAAATCCTCAGTAAGTGCTATACAGTAATAATGGTTTTGAGCATACTTTACGAAGCAGGACAAATTACATTTTTGTACATCAATTTGACGAGTGCATATCAAAATTCCAACCTTAACATGAAAGCAAGACTCCTGAACAGGTCCAAACGGCATTTGTGCATGTAGAATCAGAAGGATTTATTCAGTATGGATGAATGGGGACAAAACAGAAGTAAAGATATAAATACCGAAAGGAATATTGGAAAATCATATCCTAGAGTTTTTAATTTGATTTACAAGCAGCTTTCGACAGTCAATCTTACTGAAATTAATTTGGGAGTCTGTTAGACACTACCTAATACAAAAGCACGTGTCAAAAATTCAATACACAGATAAGATTCGCTTAAGCACAATTTTTAAATTCGAATCTAGCTCAGTTGGACATCATGATTGACCGAAATTTATATATAGAAAAGTACGATATCAAATCTTGATTCTTGACCAGCTAAGCTAAGATTCTATGAGCATTAACTTGTTTGTAGCTATCAAAAACAAAGTTTCAACTTAATTTGAAAGAATAAATACTTTTGGCACCTTCAATTGTCGATAAGTTACATTTGGCCCCCTATTTTCAGTTGAATCACTAAACCATTTAATTAATCATAACATAGCCAATTTAATTAGCTGTTTGAACTGGCAACAGATTGTGCAAGGTGATGTGTTGGCATAAACACGTCAACATAACACTACACTTTCTAATTTGATACATTCGGAGTTTCAACACTCCTATTTATTATTTTTCACCAGTTCATCAATTGTGCCATTTGTTAGCAATCGTATAGCAACCCCAAAAAAGTGGCTCACAAAATGCCAAAGAAAAATGAGCTTGGAATCCTGTCCAGTTAATCCCGCAACTTAAAATACCAAACAGAAGCTTTCTGCGCCTAAAGCAACCATTGAAACTCTTTCTCTATCCAAGTAAATCCTTTAATTTATATATCGTCCTTTATCAACTCATCCATGCATTTACTAGTTGCATCCCCAATGGTATAATCAACCATATTTACCTCATTCGTTGTTGTGACACCCCATCAATACAAAAAGGTAACCAAGGACAAATCATTGTGTTATAAAGGAAGAGAAGGAAAACTCAAATTATGAAATGAATAAATCCACAAATTATATCAGAATGACTAAATATGTACCAGCCAAAAAATTTAAAAATGGACTAAAAAAGGTGGATTTTTCACAAAGTAAAATGAGTTAAATGAAATCATAGATTCTAAGTCTCCACTCAAAAGAAAGAGCAAGCCCTGTCAGCTCACGCAAAAATTATCATCCATTTGACGCAAAATCAAGTTCAACATAAAACCCCAAAAAATAAAAAACACGTTCAACAAAAAAAAAAATGAAAAGAAAAGAAAAAAAAAAAAAACAAGAACCATAAAAAAATCACATAAAAATAAGAAAATGAAACGATTAAAAAATTACGAAAAATCAATTAGGGTTTTACCTTTCGCATATCGCTGCAGCTGAAAATCCAATTGAGAGTTTTTTGACCTCAAAATTATTCTAAATTAAAATGGGTTACTAAGAAATTTCATACATTGTAACGTAAAATCGACTGATTCACAAGCAGCCCACTCAACTTTAACCTGAAAAAATTCTGATCATTTCCATCAAAAAATGGATTAGAAATGAAAATCCGGTTTACCTTTATCTTTAAATTTGCTGATTCATTGCGGTCATGGCCGAAGCCCGAAGGGGATGTCGATTTCCGAGTACTTTGGGTGGGTGGGTGGGGGTGGAGCTGAGGTGGAATTTTAGTACGGTTCGCTTTTTACCTGTGGGTGAGAGAGAGTTAAATGGAGAGAGATTTGTTTTAAGGTGGGGTCACTTCAGATGTGGCTTTGTATACGCTAAGCTCCGTTTGGTTTAACTAAAATTAACAATTAATTTTAATCATAAAATATATAGATTATCGCTTTTATCAACTTTTAAAACATATAGAAAGATAACAAGTTGAATTTGAAAGAACGATTTTTATTTATTGATCTTTTAACTTAATTTAAACCCAATTTAATTTAGCTCGTAGTTACTCGATAAATTGAAATTGAATTACAATTTTATATTATTCGAGATCTCAACCTAATTTATATTTGATTTGTTAAAGTGTATCGATAGACTTGTTTTGATCTATATCCGTGGCATTCCACATTGTGTAAATATCAAAAAGTAAGCAATGCTTCTTGGAATATAGGAACGATTAACAAAAAGGGTGAAATTTTGAATTGAAGAAGAGATATAAGGAGAGGAAGATTCTCTCTCTCTCTCTCACCCAACCCAAAAATTGCATTTTTCAATGCAAAATCTAGCCGTGCCGACGACGAAATGAGGAGACACTAAACTGTCTAACCAGCTTGACACTTCTAATCACACGATAACGATGAAATGAGGAGGCAATAAATTGCATAATCGGCTTGACGCTTCTAATCACAAGACACATTGAGATATCAAATTATTCTCGTACTCATAATTTTGGAGAAATATTTACTAGTGATGGCAAAAAAATTCGCCCCAACGGGTTGGCGGGACGGGGTGCCCCACCCTGAACCCGTCCCGTGAAGAATAAAAAAATAATTAACTACAAATAAATAAAAAAAAATTAGTTAACAGAAATTTTTTGAAAAAAAAAAAAATTTAAACGGGGTAAGCCCACGCCCGAACTCGTCCCGTTGTCATCTCTAATATTTACCATCTTTAAACATCTCTCTAAGAAATTACGTAATTTAAAGAAAGAAAATTCCATTCTGATCCTTCTAATGCATGAAAATGAAAAAAGAGAGGTGAGAATCCTTGGAATTTCCCAGAAAGTGTCCGCAATTTTCCATGCTCTTTAAGCGAAATGATCACTGAATTTCCTTCTTTTTTAAAGCAATATATTTTACGTTGATAATTTATATTTTCAATTCCAAGTCCTTCTAAATTATTTATATTTTGTTAATGTGTATGACCCCCATTGTCAATAAATTTATGTTATCTTTTCATCCATTTATGCACCTACACATTATCATAAGAATGCAAGGTTGTCATATCAAGGATGATTCAACGACTATTTGCACTCCAGCTCTCGTGTCAATTATCAAAAAAATAATTGTGAAAAAAATAAATGGATAGGCGTTTGGCCGAATTTTAGCTATTGCGTACCTTTTGTTTGTGCAGTTGTATTTATAGGAAATTTGGATCGGGACAATTTGAATTTTCGATCATTGTATTGATTAGTTTGGACTCTTATCAACGAGTCACCAACACTATCTCAATCGGAGTCATCAACACTATCTCAATCGTATTTTTCGTTTCTCGTCTTTTGAAGATGTGGGGGCACTTGAAAGCGTGTCCCATACTATATAGGATTAGCTTAAGAACTTTCTTAGTCAGTAATGTTTTTACAAAGTGCAATGACGTCAACAAATTTTAGAAAAAGTTTTGGTGGACGGTGGACCCAAATTGACATCATTAATTTATTTCATTTTTTTCTATCTTACTTTTATTTATTTATTTTTGACGCCTGAAAATTCAAATCAAGACTTTTTTACGAGGTGATGATTTAGAAAGTTCTTTTTTTGAATCCTGAGGGGTTGTTTAATTGGTCAGACCTTGAGTTTGCTTCTCAGTGGTCATCAGTTCGAGTTCCCTCAGGATCACTAAGGTGAGTACCCGATCGTAAACTTTAGAGTCATGTGAGATTAGTTGAGGTGTGCGCAAGCTGGTTCGGACATCCACGGTTATAAAAAAAAAATCATTTTTTGATGACTAGCAGTACAACTTTAAAAGTTCAAAGAATAAAATACCATTCAAATAAAAGTTGGTAGACCAATGGTGCAATATTCCGTCGTTGAAACAGTCCACCATATCAACGTCATCCACCGCGTACAAAACCCAATTTCCCTTCCAAGAGATATAAGAGAGTCGAGCATTTCTATAGGGAAAGCTCCATCACACAATCAAGAATCGCATTCAAGATGTACGGATACTCCGGCGTCGATGACATGAAGGGTAACATAGACATTGAGGCCGGTGATGGGATGCTGTATCCCGGAATCGGTTATGGCGAGAATCAGCTCCGATGGGGTTTCATCCGCAAAGTCTACGGTATTGTTAATAACCCTCTCGTCTAAAAGTTTAGCTATCTATTAGAGGGAATGGGTGAGTATTCATTAAGATCATTGTCTTGATTAGGTATTTTGGCTGCCCAGATCCTCCTCACCACTGTTGTCTCTGCCGTGATTGTTCTTTACGCACCCATCAATGACCTGCTTCGTGGAAATTCTGGGCTTTTGCTCTTCCTCCTCTTCACCCCCTTCATCCGTAAGCATATTATATATTCTCAAGTTGTTTTTACAATTACATATACATACATATAGTCATACACTTGTGTACTGGCGTGGGCAGGAAAATAAACAACTTTTTCGGGCAATTCCAGGCTATTGTTCTTCATTTTTACTAATAAGATATGAAAGCATACGAATAGAGATACATATAATTCTGTTATTTATTAAACGTGTGATTTTGATTTTGATTTTTTCAAAGCAATCAAATCATAAAATATAATTTAAGATTTGTGATCCCATCAGTGCGCCAACATCTATCGCCGTGTATACATATGTAACTATGTTGTTTGTAATCGTGATTCTTGCCCACGCCTGTGGTTTATGTTAGATTGCTGTTATTGTTTACTCCGTTTCTCTCTCCCTCCCATCTTAAAACACTCTTTCCGGAAGCATTTTTCTGGATTTATCATCACATTTGTAGTTTCTATAGATGCTTGACCATACAGAAGGTCAACTGCAGATTTTATGTGAAATAAGATTGTATTTATAAGCATTTTGACTGTAAAATGTGATCATTTTGGGGGTAATGGAAGAGTGGGGTTCTTCGGTTCACAAATCTTGATCTTTTTAAGGGGATAAGTTTTCATTATGATTTACTGGAAAAAAAAATCTGTGAAAATGGGTTAGTTTGTCAAATGGCCTTCCGTATGATATATGATTCAAGTCAAAAGTCAATGCTGTTTCATGGATGGCGAAAAGGTTTATATTCTTAATTTTCGCTTTCCATTTTTTATTTTTAGTATTTAGCTGTGAAATTCAACCATGGTCATCCATTCCCATGTATACTAAGTCCAATCGCGAAGTCTTCATTTGTGCATATGTTTCCTGTGTAATTGTTTCATAATTTTTGCGCAGTTGTTGATTTCCGGATATTTTGGGTATGGTAACGTCATTTTGCGATTAAAAGTTTTTGTCCATAATTTGCTCTATGAACAACTTTTTACTTTCTGTTCTTGGATTACTAGATTTTGTTTTTGACATTATTTTAAATGCATTATACATGACTGACTTCGGTTATTATAATTACTAACTTGTACATTCGACTATATAAGGTTAATCCATCATTATATTATAAATCTTTTTCGATGCGGTTACAATGTTTACTTTTGTAGGTTACTATTCTGCATATGATCTGTTTTCTCTTCGTAGATAACTAGACATATGTTTATTTAAGTTTTCTTTTAGTGGATACAGGATACTGCAGAAGAAAAGAGTTACGGACTCTTCAATTTTAATTTACCCGTAGCCATCCCGGCAAGCTCTTTCTGTTCTATTATTATTCTTGACTCGACTTATTATTATAAAAACTATTCCCTTATTCAAATGGCAGTGAGTAGGTGAAGATGCTTAAATATGATGCAATATCTAGATGCCTACAATGTGCATGTAATAAACACGGAGTTGTCCTTTAGGAGAAGCTCTTTTTAGATTGATGATGTGATCTTTTACGTGTTATTAAGTCTTGGTAGTGAACCTAAATCTTGTGCAGTGTTGTGGCCCTTGCACATTTATCAACAAAAGCACCCACTGAACTTCGTATTCCTTGGGCTCTTTACTGCTTCTCTGAGTCTCACTGTTGGTGTTGCCTGTGCCAATACTGAAGGTTAGTAAGTTTTCTAGGAATTTCGATAAAGTCCTATGGCATTCATTGCTTGTTTCTCCCCATACATCTAATGGCATGTCAATTCACAGGAAGAATTGTGCTCGAAGCCTTGATCTTGACATCAGCCGTAGTTTTGGCTCTGACTGGATACACTTTCTGGGCTGCTAAGAAGGGACGGGACTTCAGTTATCTTGGACCAATTTTGTTTACTAGCCTTATTGTATTGGTTTTTACTGGTTTTATCCAGGTCTCTCTCTCTCTCTCTCTCTGTTATTTGCATCTAGGAACACAGCTATACTCGTCATTATGTAATCTGATAAACCTTTTTCTGATTATGCAGATGTTCTTCCCACTTGGATCCACCTCTGTTGCCATCTATAGTGCAATCAGTGCCATGATCTTCTCTGGGTACATAGTTTACGACACTGACAATCTGATCAAGCGCTTCACATATGACGAGTACATCTGGGCATCTGTTACTCTTTATCTGGATGTTCTCAACCTGTTTCTTACCATTCTGCGGATCCTGAGACATGGAGACAACTAAGATGATTTGTTACCACCTGAACTGTGGCTCATCCTAGATGGTCTTATGTTGTTTTGCTTTAACGTTTAGTAAGTACTAAGTACAAGTGACCTAAATGCAAATTGTATGCGTCCGCGCTTGTGCATGTATTGCTACTTATAGATTTTACATTTAAGAATTTAATGTTCCTATAATCTTGAATCATTAATATGCATGTAATTGTTTCTTAATCGACATGTGAATTTAATTTTCCAGCTAAATAATTTTGTTTCATTTTTTTTACTGCGAATTACATGAAAATGATACTGAATGCTGTCTTGCTGAAGACATTTCCAGCATTTAACGCCTTTATGAAGGCATGGTAACTCGTAACTCTTCAAAGTTCTAAAGTGAGTCGCAAGATGGCATTTGTAGACGAGTTCTAGACTACGAGTGAAATGTTGGTCTACTGTCATGAATTATATGTTGCATTATGTTTATGTCATCATGTATAGATAATTGTAATTTGCAATTCTTATGTAGTATAAATGAATACTACTATCATTTCCTTCAAACCAACAAAAAAAAAAGTTGATATCAGTTGCTCATGATACACTCAACTTCACAAACTGGAAAAAAAAATGAAGAAAAAAGCTAGGAGATGACTATAACCAGATGCCATGCAACATGCAATGACATAAAACCGACATGTAAGACGTACTTTGGAGCCAAGATTTCGCAGTCAAGACACTCTTTCTATTTCCTTGATTATCATTTCTTTTTCCTCTTCAAATTGATCGTCTTCACCACCTGCAACACCTAATAGAATTAGCACTCACAAAGTAGAGACTTCGAAAGGCAAGAGCCGTTCTCAAATCAAAAACAAAAACATGGTTGAAATCCATAAACTCTATATTGTTGAACTCTTGAATTGGTTAGAGAAATTTAGTACTGATCTCAAATACCTCTACCAGGAGAGAGATCGTGGAGCAGAGCCAACAGCTTTTCATGGTTCTTTGCCAAGATGATTCTTATCTCTCGAGGTTTGTTAGGGTTAGCCACAAAAACCTGTAAATGAAATGCCAAAATCAAATTCAAGTTTAAATTAGGAATGAAGCAATTGGAAGACTAGAACATTCCTGATATTAGACCTTAGTGACTCTTGCATTACAAATTAAGTCCTTCATTGTATTCCACAAAATTCATATCAGTACTCAAATTACAAAGTAGTGAAAAGTCAATGCTGACTAAGTTTTGGGGTACCGTGTTAGTCTTTTAAGAGGACAGATTGTTAACCCTGAAAATGAAGACCGTGAACCAGACTAATCATCAGCTTAGTATATCCCGAGGGGATTAAAGGCATAGAAAGCTCGCCCAAATCCAGCGAACCATTCTTCATAATCCATGCCGGCCAAAGACTACTCATAAAAGGGCACATGAGCAAACGACTAAAGTGTGATTCATAACCGAATCTGTTACAAGGTAACCAACGAGGAGCCGTCATCTATCATTCTTCTCAAACAGACCAAACTATCCTAATGTTTGGAGGAAAATCTATAAATGCCCTCCCATTGAAGACAAGAAGATGCAATTCAAATATCTCCCTCTCAAATAACTATTTATCTTCTTGCTCTTGTTTGAGCATTGAAACTAGCGAGTCTAGGAAGTGAAAGTTATAGCTAGGTAAGGAGGATTTGTTGATCGTATTTGTTTCGTCAACACAGATAAAATGTCTATGAAATTTCATAAACACGTGTGATTATACACGAAATAAAAAGAACTGAAGAAGAAAGGAATCAAAGAAACTTGTGCAGAGCGCTCCACATCAAAGGCCATGCCAAATTAAGACTCCTTCCTGGATTCATATTAGCCATGAATCTTGTCAATATTTCTGAAGAGGAAATGATCAAATAGTACGAGAGACTTAAATAAGAATTCATATATTTGAAACTATCACGAAAACATTTTATTTCCCTTGTGCTTATATGCATGTCAAATTTAGATTTTAAAGGTCAAATATTTGGAGAACAGACTCAAACGAAGTGCATCAACCTTCAAATCCGAACCCCCTGCTTCCTTTGTTCATCATATTTCACCACCGGAGAGGTATAGGTATATCTTTGCTAAGCAACTCTTTTACAAATTCAGAAAGGAAAAGTTAATTACCTTGAAAATATGGAATGCAGATATTTGGATGTTTTTGCTCGAATCCTGTACAAAGAGTCATATAAGAGAAAAAGATGAGAAAAACCTTCCAGGTCACTTGGAAAGTGTTTTCCAATTTCCACTCTCTTGCCGTCAAATCAATTTTTCCAATTCTTTAGCACAGTAATGAATAAAAATAAAATAACATAAAATATCATAATATTTCACATTGGTCGTGACATCATAAATCCCACAAGCATCTGAGATCGTGAAGAGAGCATTGAGTACCTTCAGCAATGTCATCATGACTTTCAAGTGGCGAACTTCAGCAATGTAGCGCTTCATTATATGGGAACTTGGAGACTCCAAAAGAAATTCAGAGAGAAGCTAAAGTTCATCCATTTTATATAGTCAATAGAGTTAAAACTGTCAATAGAAGTAATGATCACAAGCAGAACAGATAGCATATCACATAACTAACCTTCAAGGACTGCCTCCTTGTCACATAGTTGGCAGAGGTCAAGAGTTTTTCATACTGCTCAAAGAACTAGAAACAAAACAATGTGAAACATGAGTGCACACCGCATAGTGAAATGTCATGATTTGAAGTGAAATTAATCCCTCCTTCTGCAGAAGAGTTCTCTCAACTTTCACGGCCAAACAAAAACTTTTAGCATAATTTCTCATCAACACATTTAATTTTTGACACAAAAAACTTATACTGAGAAGAAAATTCCTATCAAGAGGATGGTTAAAAAGGTGAAACGGGAGCATTCGATTGTAGAAGGGAGTACTTATTTTCTGGTGAAAAGAACTTTAAATACAAATAAGTTAAATAATACTTTCAGTTTATACTGATAACGAGCAAACCTCATTGTAGTGAGTAGTCAGGAATTCAGAAACTGCCGGTGGATGTTTAGTGAGCAGATCCTGTGACATGTTCCTTATATAGGTCATAAAGAATAGCAGAAAAGTATTTAATACTCAGATATTATACAAATTAAGGCTTAGGCAGATATCTGACCTTAAATGTAGAAAATGCATCAGAAGCAACATCAAAATTAGGCAGTTCCACAAATTTGAAAAACAACTCAAAACTTGGAGACTCCAATATGTATCTGAAATAAGATTATGGGAAACTGTGATCGCCTACAGATGCATTGTTAAGAGAGGCCTCATACATACATACATACATACATCCCCTCCCCCACCCGGCACATTTTCATGTAAGAATGACAAAGAAGCATCTATTGAAAAATAAAAAGATATTAAAGTTAGGCATGCATCTCTTACTTTGCAAGAGTAGGAAATTTGATGCATTCCCTCAGCACATTTCCACAATTCAAAGCAATTTCCCTGTTATCATAGCTGCTTGCAAAACATTGGAAATAGTTGGTTCATTAGAAAGAGTACCCACAAAATCACAAAACTGTCTACAAGAACCATAGAAAAGAAACAAGAAGGAAAGTGAAAAGTGCAACAACAATTGAAAGAGGACAGGCAGAGTTGATCTTACAAACAGTCAGTCTAATACAAACCTTGTAGCCAAAGATTATTGATTTTATCACACACGCCTAAGTGAATCAAAGATAACAATAAGAAGAGACACACATATTTTGTGCATGCACGCACGCAAAACCCAAAAATCTTGGCGGGAAATGTTGAAAATGAAGAGGGCAAGAGCAACACTACCAATAGTTCGATTATTGGAAATTCCCGATAAAATAGTCTTAGTTTCAACTTCTATTGATTGTAATTCATTGTTAAGAAAGCTCTTGTTCGCAACTTCATAAAATTTGATAATTTCAGTACAACAGCAAAAAGTTTGAACTTTATAAAGTTGAAAAATAGTTGAAGCAAAAGGTCTTCAGAATGACAGGTTTCATGTATTAGAATGACACAGTATGGGACAGCATAAGGTATTTTTTGTTGGAGTTAAAACAAAATATTGAAGGAGAAAGAGAGGACATTAAAATATATACATTTTTAAGAATTTCATTATTTTCCTTCATCTTGAAGAGTTTGAATTACAGTGTAAAAGCAACAATAGAAAAATTTAATGAAGTAGTACTGGTAGCTAACTGCATATTGCCTTTTCATTTAGTCTATGCAAAAAACAATAGATCTCCAATGCCTAGCATATGGATTTAACAGTTTTTTCTGTCCTCCAAAGACAATTAATACTTTTGAACGACTGATCTTTTCCTTTTACATTTTTTCTTTTGGTTCGAGGGCGAGTTTTCCTATCAAAAAATTATGAAACCCTAATCATAAAAGCCCTCAGCGTGTATGACATAACAAAAGTAATTGACCCGCAGAGAGAGATATAGAAGCTCTCACCAGACTACGAGGAAGTCCAGTAACTCTAGATGGTTCTCCATGTATTGTACGCAGCAACATACAGAGTCAACCTTTTGCTTCAACAATATCGACCAAGAGTGGACCAAATTTTTCCTAGCCTATGTACAGATTAACCATTATTAGTCAAGAATATTAGCTTAATCCACCAGATATATTTAACAACTTTTTCTTTATTTAATGCATGAGATCATTCATATACTTACTTCCCATCCCAAAATAGATAACTTGTGAATAAACAGAGATATAACATCTTCATTACAGATTTCAAGTGTGAGTTGTGAAACTTGATCCATGTTTGGTTCGACTTCACCATCTCCCGAGAGCATAGTTTTCATTGTCATTATGTTCTTGTCAACTTCTTCCAAAGCCTATAACAGAAAAAAAGAAAACGAAAAAATGTAAATAACCATGATATATCCACACACAATCAGTAGAGAGAAATCATATGCACTTCCAAGCATTATTCTACATTTGTCCGGATCTTGATAAGCAAGGAATAACTAGGTTTTGATTCATAGCATACACTTTTTCCCCAATTAACAATTTGAATTATATCTTTTGCTCATAAATCAAATATTAAGTTACCCGTCACTCTTCCTGGGGTAAGTCTACTACCAACCAGAAAGGAAAATTGAGCCCCTACCTTTATTTGGGAGAAAAAGACGAAAGGCTAGTCTTATTCCTTCTTCGAGGTCAGAATCATTTTAATTCTTTTCCTGATAAATGAAGATATTATAGTTACAAATGGGATTTACTTCCCTTGTGATTGCCTGTTAAAGTCAAATATAGATTTGACATCGTTCGAGTACTGGACTATCTGGACAAAAATCTTAAGTTCTACAAACGAACTGAAATTATGCAACATCCGGACTCACTATTAAAACAATCTGGCATACCTAAAGAGATTACTTCGTGCCAGTTCGAGTTAGACAATATTGATTAGACACAAGCAGAGATGTCAATATTGATGAGCAATACCAACGAGTTGATGAGATCCAAGATATTTGAGAGGTTCCTTTATCTGTAAGTACATTATAGAAAAATAATAAAAGAAACAAAATAAGCAACTTGGTCTACTGATGCGAATTTCATGCCTTCGAAATTTCCATGAGGTTTTGCTATCTAAGCAAAGTTCAAAAAGACATTCTCCCTTCCCCTGTGGCTTTTTTGCTCCTTTAATCATACAACCACCCATATGGAAAATGAGCCAGATAGTGATGGCAGCAATTCAGAAGCACAACAATAACTCATATGGTATTCGAGGAACCAACTTAGTTTAAAAAACAGGTTGATTTATTTTGACTGGAAGTCTGCTTCCTCAGATTAAATTATATGTAATCTGTTAACGGTATTGAACAAAAAGGAACTTGTCTTTAGTCAATTGTTTTCAAACATCTTAAGAACTTCAGTTTCAAAGCATTTCGCCTATTGAAATAATTGAAGGCCTAGCAACCATCATCCACATTCCCATGGATTAAACTGTACTACTGAATTAGTTGTTGAAATGTGGACGGATTAATCGGAATGGTAGTGAAGAAGCACAAAAACAATTTATCCCATTATAAAGCCACACATAATAGTAGTTAATGCAGAGAAGACGTGATCGGCAAGATAGTGACAAAGGGGAAAGTCGAGCCCCCTATAAAATAAAAGGCAACCAATGCTACCAATGTCTCACTCTGATTTATTCGAGTAGATCTCACACCTCGCCCCAGACAACCATGCCATGAGTCTTAACACACACTCCCCGACACACACTCCCCGACGCATGAAATTATTGCAATTTATGTATATACAAGAAAGCAATTTGTAGTATACTGTCTGCCAATAAATTAAAAATCTTAATTACTTTTATTTTCAATCACATAAAAGAGAGGGAAAAAAATAACATAAAAGACAGGATTTTATACTAAAACGCTATATCCATAAATACTGCAGTCATTTATATTTCTTTCCATAATTATTCCTTTTTATCTTCTTTCATCAATGTGTGAGCAAATGCATTTAAAATATAATATTTAAACCAACTATACAAATAATTCAATCATCAGCACGTCAGCAAAAACAACCAAATGAACATTCCAGAAGCCACATTTTCAACAAATCAAATTTGGTACAATTTAAATAACAAGTTATTTCCGATCACAAAAATATTAAACAATGGAAAAGAAGAGACCTTTTCGAGGGCTTTAACTTCCGCAACCGTTTTGGTGTCGAGAGCCACGAGACTATCTTTGATCGCCTTCGCCAGCTCCTGTGGGGTTTTAGGCCGAGAAGGCTTGAAAAATGAAAACGACATTTTTTTCTTTAACTCAAAATTATCAAAATTTCGATCGTTAATCGGCGAATTCAGCTAGATTTCTCGCGATCAACTGAAACTTTACAGTGTTCATGAATTTGAGGATTTTGATTAGGGCTACACTGTAATGGAAATTCTAGCGTTTATACCAATTCCATCAAACGATCTCAACAATCTCAACAACTGTTCACACAATTTTGGAGAGAATACAAAAATAGTGTGAAGATTGAATTTTCCTCGTGGAAAAAAGGGAATTGAGAAATAATATGCTTATAAGTTACTGTACATGGTTTATTTGAGAAATGATTTACTTTGTTAAGAACTAGGAAAACTAAAAATAAGAGTTGTGCAAGTCATTTGACATAGAATATATTCTGAAATAATAGATTGACAGAGAATATTGGTTGAAAAAGAACGAAAAATCATTGATGAGATGAAAAATATTATTTTATTAAATAATATGTGGTTGAAAATTATTAGAAAAATGTGAATGAAAATTTTAATGTGTACCATGGACATAATTTTAGTAATTACAAATCCAATAAGTAATATTACTCATAGTCAACTATGCGATAATTATCCTACATGGTAGCTCATTATTTGAGCTTACTTTTCTATAATTTTTTTGCATTAAATAACAAGCTAATGTCTTAAATAGCAAGTTGTTACGTAAGACAAGTTGCGACTATGAATAGCATTAAGAGATATATTGTAGAGAACAACTCGATATCATTTCAAGAATACTCGAAATTATCAAATTAGCAAATGTTGTTTTAGGGTGTGTTTGAGCCACATTATTTTGGAATAATGTATTATGGAATGAGTAATGTTATTCATCCCCACTGGGGTTACAAACACAGTCTATGTCGCGTTGATGTGACATTAAATTATAGGTGAAATTAAATAAGTCATTTAATTTCACCTTTCATTTAACTTATCACTTAGACTGTGTTTGTAACCCCACTGAGGATGAATAATATTACTCTTCTGGAATAGTAAATTGATGGAGAATGTGTGCTTGAAAAAGAAGGAAAAATTATTGATGTGGTGAAAAATATTATTTTATGAAAAATGTGTGTGAAAATGAGATATTTAATGTGTATCAAATAGGTGCTTAAAATTATTATAGAATATTCGTAAAAACTTATCAAATGTGTATCAAATAGGGGCTTAAAATTATTATAGAATATTTAATGTGTATCAAATGTGTGTGAAAAAGAATTTCTATCAATGGTTGAAATGTTCACTGAACTTCCTCTTCCTTTGTAGAGAGGACATAGTTCATAGGAGTAAGTAGATATCGTAGTTCTCAAAATAGCAACTTAAAAGATGTACCATAATTCTCCATTTACAAATCTCTCATGCTACACGTGCAAATCCTCGTTTGTTAAGAATAAAAAATATGTGACAAGTTTAATAATTTTGAATCATGATTACTTGTTTGGCAGGTATATTGTTGGATGTAAGATGTTCGACAAGACCATTTTTCACTATAAATTCGTTGAATTGTTAATTTGAGAAATTACCCAAACTAAGTTAGTTGAGCATGTTTTGTCAAATAGTAGATTGCTTGAGTTCTATAAAATATGCAGTAGTTAAGTAAAAATTGTTTATCCACCACAATTATTGAAATTTNTCACTATAAATTCGTTGAATTGTTACTTTGATAAATTACCCAAACTAAGTTAGTTGAGCATGTTTTGTCAAATAGTAGATTGCTTGAGTTCTATAAAATATGCAGTAGTTAAGTAAAAATTGTTTATCCACCACAATTATTGAAATTTTTTGACAAGTTCTGGATAGTTTGAACGTCACAGAGTTTGAAAATATTTGATAAGTTCTAGATAACTTAATTAAGAACAAGATAGAAAGCGAAATTCTCATTTTATGATTAATCTCTCAAAGAATAATGTGTTGTTTATTGTACAATGAATATGTTTTATATAGACAAATATAAAATAAATTGTAATCAAAACATAACTTTGATTCTAGAGACAAATTCAAATAAGCTAGAAACTATAAAAAAAAT
>CAIGRR010020450.1:0-17111 GCA_903798365.1 Fraxinus sp. 1973-6204
ATTAAATTACAATCCCTGTGGGTTCAACACTCTAACTCTTTTACTATATTACAAAACTTGACACCGTACACTTGCAGAAAATGCGTGAGAAGTAATATGAAGTTCAAATGGAAAGGCTTGGCTTGCATCGTTCTATGTATTGGATCTCAAATCCATTAATTGATGTGGGGTTATTTGCTCGACTTTTGCGGCAAGAGTTTTTTCATTCAGCTCTGGATAGCTAGTTTAGTGTTCTTGGTTGTCAATAAGTTCCTAAGGAAAAATAAATTTAGAATAATCCCATGTAATTGTAAATATTTCCATTAATGATCAACAAGAACAAGCATAACTTTAATTTTTCATGTTAGCTTCATGAATAGTCCTTATGTTCTCTCTCATTACCATCTTGTTCGATATATAAACTAATCTAGAGTACTTGATGAACTAAGGAATTTGGTAGGCTGCCAGGTGGGCAATATATATAGGAAGCAACTTGGAAGAGGGGTAAGCCTTTTTTTTTTTTTTTGTCTATTTTTATAGTATGGGCTTGCTTTTCAAAAGTAGACTACATGGAGGTAAACCTAGTCTACTAAAATGATTTTTTTGAAGTGTGATCCAAATTCTATTGGGTATTGGTGTTTTAGTTGAAAAGAACTTGAACAAGTCAAGTATGGACCAAGGAGAAAATATTGATGCATTTTCGCTCGTTGATCACCCGTCTCTCGCTCGAGCGCACAAAGCAAGGGAGCTGGCGTTCGCTTGGTGCCTGCCTGGAGCTTGAGTGGCGGTTCGTCCGATCCAAGACTCGTTTCGCATCTTAACATGTTTTCAACACTCTAATCCTTCTTTAACTCTATTTTTGTGGTTTATATGAAACATCTACGACTTGAAAAGATAGCACAACATTGATATAGTCCTGAGAGAGCTTTAGATCTTGATTGAAAGCATTAAAATCTTGTATTAACAACGTTCATTATTGATTACAGTGAAAAATTCCTCTTTTGCGCGTGATTTTTTTTTTTCATCTTGGGTTTCCACATAAAATCTTGCTGTTCTTGTGTTTGTTTGTTTTATTTTATCTTACCAATTATCTTGTTGATTTCATAATAAGCTAGCATCGGAGTAAGGTTGATCTTTTACATAACAACGATTAAATACGACATTCCATTATTGGATCGCAACACGTCATTTTCTCTATGATAGGTGAAGATGCGAGTTATTCTCGCATAGATGGATTTGGATGATACATTATTAGGCTTTGATAAGATGCCTTCAATCTAGATGCATGATGAAAAATAGCACAGGGATTGGAAAACCATGTCACAAATCCATCTACATCTATCAAATCACATACTTTAGGATGTTATAAAGGAAAAGAGTACCGCTGCGTTGTGGCTGAGACAGAACAACTTTGTATGACAAAGAGTTTGACTAGGAAGTTACACTTGAAGCAGCGCTTGTATTCCTATCACATTTACGTTAATAGATGATCAATTATCTACATTTAGAAAAATTGTGGCTGATTTAGAAACGTTGGAAGTTAAGCATGATTACGAGGATCTTACGTTGATGCTGTTGTGTTCAGTACCATCATCGTATTTGGCTTTTAGATATATGATTCTCTACAGTTATGATACTCTCACTGTGGATGAGATATATGATGCTTTATTATCAAATGAGAAGATAAATCATCTTGGAGTTGGATCTGAGAGTTAGGCTGAAGGCCTAGTTATTTGTGAAATGAACTAAGATAGAAATTTTAGTGAAATTATCAGGGGCATATCGAAGTAGAGATATACAGAAAAGATATTTCACTTTTGTGAAAAGAAGGAAGACATTAGAGCTGATTGCTACAAATTGAAAAACAGAAATAGAATGGCTGCTACTACTACAAATAGTGGCAAGTAACATGAAAATAAAGGAGAAGCTGATGTTGTGGAGGATAGGTACAGTGTATGAGAAACTTCTGTGATTTCTAATGGGGATTCCAAACCTTGTGAGGACCGAATTCTTGACTTCGCTTGTACGTTTTATATGTGTTCCAATAGGGGCTAGTTTTTCGAGAGGTACTGTAATTATGGGAAACACCACCCCTTGTAAAATAGTTAGGATTAGCACAGTCAGAATCAGAGTTTTGATGGAGCTATCAGGACACTTATTGATGTAAGGCACGTTCCAGAACTGAAGATGAATCTCATATCTTTGAATACCCTTAACTCAAAGGGGTATAGATACACTGGTGAAAGTGAAATTTTGAAAGTGTGTAGAGGTGCTTTTGTTGTTATGAAAGACATAAAAGTTCCGCATAGTTGAACAATTTTGCAAGGTTCCACGGTTAAATAGGATGCAACAGTTACTACTTCTTCTCTAGCAGATGAAGTTTTGGCATATGAATGAGAATGGTATCATAGAATTGAGCAGGAGAGGACTTCTTGATGGGCAGAGCACCAATAAGTTGAAGTCTATGAGCATTGTGTCTCTAGGAGACAGAAAATGGTTAGATTCACCAAAGGAAGACACAATATAAAGGAAACACTTGAGTATAACTATTTAAATAGTTGGGGATTGACGATTATGCCTTTTAAAGGAGGTGTTTATTTCTTATTGACAGTAATTGATGAATTCTTTAGAAAGACCTGGGTATTCTTCTTGAAATAGAAAAGTGATGTATTTGCTATCTTTGAAGAGTGGAAAACCATGATTGAGAAGTAGACTAGAAAGCAGGTAAAATGTCGATACACAGATAATGGGTTGGAGTTTTGATCAAATGAATTCAATAGCTTCTGTAAGACAGAAGGAATCTTAAGTACTTCACAGTAAAATGGTGTGACAGAACGAATGAATAAAAACTTGATGGAAAAAGGTTCGTTTTATGCTTTCAAATGTTTGGTTGCCTAAAACGTTTTGAGCTAAAACTATTACTACAACTTATTTTCTCAGTAGTCGTTCACTCTCAGTTGCTATTAAGAAAAAACAACATAAGAGGTATGGTCTGGTAATCGTTCTAGTTATAATCATTTAAGAATATTTAGGTACCTTGTTTATGCTTGTACAAATAATGGGAAATTGGAGCCAAGGTCTAGAAAGTACATCTTTCTTGGTTATAAATCAAGTGTGAATGGTATTTTGGAAATAAGAAATCTAGTGGTTAGTAGAGATGTAGAGTTTGATAAACTTGCTATGGTTCAAAATTTACCTTGTAAAGATTCTAGTAAACCGAGCAATAGAACCAAAATACTCAGCTGAAGTTGGAAATTAGTTCAAAAAAGAAATCAGAGGCTTCAGATCATTCTTGTTCAGAGCTGAACGAAAGTAATACTTTGCCTGTTTTGCTTCCAGCAGCAGCACCACCACAGTATTCAATAGCAAATGATAGATCTCTACATAAATATGGAGAAGCAGACTTTGTAACTTATGCTTTGAATGTGCTGTCAATATTGATTCTACTAAAGAGCCTACTACATACACAGAAACAGTCAGTTGCAGTGATTATAGCAAATTGTTGATTGCTATACAGGGGAAGATGGAGCCACTTAATAAAAATAGTACATGGGACTTGGTGAAATTACCTAAGGAAAAGAAAGTTGTTCGCTATAAGTGGGTGTTCAAAATAAAGAAAGGTACATTAGGAGTTGAAGAGGCCAGTTTGGTAGCAAAATGTTACAATCAGATTTTAGGTGTTGACTTAATGGATGAGTTCTCAGCAATTGAAAAGCATAGCTCAATTTGAGCTTTGCTTGGGGTTGTAGCTAAGGATGATTTAGAGTTTGAGCAAATGGATGTCAAGACATCATTCTTATCTAGAGAGCTTGACGAGAAAATTTACATACAACAACCAAAGATTCATAGTTACTGGAAAAAGAATATGTGTGCTTGTTGAAGAAGTTCTTGTATGGGCTCAAGCAGTCACCAAGGCAGTGGTACAAGAGGTTCGGTCATTTCATGACTACTCATAACTTTATTAGAAGAAGTTATGATAGTTGTTTGTACTTTAGAAAGTGTGATGATGGGTCAGTTACATATCTACTATTGTATGTTGATGACATATTGATAACAGTCAAGATAAAGTAGAGGTCAGAAATGTGAAATTTGTATGGGTTCAGCAAAGAAGATTCTTGTTATGGAGATCTTGATGGATAGGAAAGTTAGCAGATTGTATTTGAAATAGAATGGCTAAATAGAGAAGGTATTTTACAAGTTCAATATGTTGAATGCAAACACTGTAAGTACTCATTTGGTTGCCCACTTTAAATTATCATTTGAGTTGTATCCACAGTCATATGAAGACATTGATTACGTGTCTTCGGTTCCTTATTCAAGTGCAATAGGACCGTTTATGTATGATATGATTTGTACATACCCACATATAGTTGTGCAGTTAGCAGATGCATGAAAAACCCTAACAATGAACATTGGACAGCAGTGTAATGGCTATTTAGATACTTGAGAGGCTCTACTAATACATGTTTGCATTTTGGTAGGAATACAGATGGATTCATTGGATATGTGAATTCAAGTTATACAGTAGATCTTGATAAGAGGAGATCACTCAGGGGTGTGTGTTTACCATTGGAGGCTACAATATTAGTTGGAAAGCTACTTTGCAAAATACAATAGCATTATCTACAATAGAGGCAGAGTACATGGTTGTTACCTGCTCTAAAATAATTGGCCCTGATACCAACTAGAGAGAAGTGCAACCCAGGTATTCTAGCCTCGATAAGCAACCATGTTTGAGCATAACAAATACAGAGCCTGACTCTTAAGATTGCAAATCTCCATGTCCGCAGCACAATTTCCGATGCTAAAGATCCTCAAGAAAGGCAATAGCAAAGCATACTTTTGTTACTGCTCATATTGTTGACTTATCATGACTATTAAAACTAATATTAATATGTTGGATCCCAGTGAGAAACGGGAAAGATTTAGAAACTTATGATATTTAAGGAACTCAAGATTTTATTTTTGATTTCTCAATGATGATACAATGGAGGAGGAAAGCTCTTTTTATAGTGGAAGAGATTCATTCTACTTTTAAATGAACCGACACAATAAAATCGACCAGTACAATAATTGGACAAATGGACATACAACTTTTTAGAAGCATACAAAACTCTAGTACAATTATTGCACAAGTGGACACACAACTTTTGATAAAGTGGAATCTACTTTAATAAAGCAAACATTACTTTATCTATTATTTTGTAAAATGACAAACAACTCATACAAAGTGACAAAGTTCTTAGATCTTAGGCGATCCTTGCGAATCATGGGTATGCTGCCATAGCTGGTTCGTCCGAATCTTTAGAGTCTAATAGTAATCCTATTGTTTTCCACCAAGGCATATTTTCCTTTTTCTCTTTTTCATTTTCTTCATTGAGTTGTTGTTGAAGCTTTTCAAGATGTTCAAGGTCGAAAGGGTCAACGGAGTAAGCCCTTGGATCTTGAGACTCTTGGAATTGAGACTTTAGAAGTTAAGACATTGTAAGTTCTGACTGGCTTGTTGATGCTTGCTAGCTTAAGCTTGTTCTTTCTTGTAGTATATTTTATTTCCCTATTTTCCTTGTGAGATGTGGGTTTTCTCATCATGTGTGGAGAGTGGTACAAAGGACATTTTCATTTTAAATTTTCCAAAGTTTTTCTCTGAGTCGTTGTCCTTCATGAATGTCTTTGAGTACTTA
The DNA here is from genome assembly GCA_903798365.1 of Fraxinus sp. 1973-6204. Classification (NCBI taxonomy): domain Eukaryota; kingdom Viridiplantae; phylum Streptophyta; class Magnoliopsida; order Lamiales; family Oleaceae; genus Fraxinus; species Fraxinus sp. 1973-6204. The sequence goes on from CAIGRR010020450.1 coordinate 5,661, forward strand.
GTTGTGTGTCCTAGGCTCTGTGTTGGTCGTCCCAAATACAATTGGTTCCAATAATTATCAAAATGATAATCTTCAGGTGGAATGACTGGATACCAATGGTGAATTTGACTTAAGCTCTCTATATGACCTGAATGTCCTGTTGAATCCTTTGAGGCAATTCATTGGAAGAGTTTTCCATGGAGCATCATCTTCAATCTTATGCTAAATTATTGGAGGTTAATTATGCCAATTTTCTCTGGAATTTCCTGAATTGTTGAGGACATCTTTCTCATTCTTTGTGAAGATTGAATGGCTGGACCGCATATTCCCGAACATGAGAGAGGTGTTCATAGTATCCCGATTCAATAAAATAATCATGCCTTTGGAACACTAGGATTACATGGACACTAATAGACAAAGTTCAAAGATCTTAGAATTTTAAATAAAAATTTTGAAATTTGTCTCTCCAGTGAGAGAGTGGATAAAACCATTCAAAATATCTTACAACTTCATCGTTTAAGTGAGGAATGAATTCTGGATAATCCTTCCAAAGTTGTGAAGTTATTTCTAAAAGCCAAAAAACCATGGTATCAACATTAAAACAAATTGTAATTTGATGTATCTTAAGAAGATACCACAGAAAACACAAAAGTTCTTTTGAATCTTTTCTTGAATTTGTTCTAGGTTAAAATAAAAAAGGTTTAAAAATGGATATTCTAGATGAAAGCCAAGCCCTTCGAGAAGGTAGATCTCATTTTGCCTAATAACAATGAACTGATATTTTAGCATGAGTTCCTTTGATCTTGAGTAGATAATTCAATTTCTGATGTAAGTTTAAAGTTCAGGAGGAAAGTTTTGAAGGGGAAGATTTTGTGTGGATGAGTTCATTATACGGATGATAGGGATCTGTAGTTGAATAGAAGGTTTTTTTTCTAGAGAGAAAATCAGGTAAGAGATTGTGTTTGCCTTTGATGTGTTTGACCTCAAAGTCAAAGTTGGAAAACCATTATGCCCATCTTAAAAGTTGTAAGTTTGGAATCTACTTCATTTTTAAATTCACCATGTGGGGGAATGGCTTCATGTCCATTTCTACTAGAAACTTGTGACCAATATGGTGGAACTGAAAATTTTCAATTCCTCATTTTACTGCAAGAATCTTCTTGAATGTAGAATGGTAATGTTTTTCAGATTATTTGAATATACCACTCTTGTAGCCACAAATTTTTCATTTTCCATTATTTTATTCTAGCAGCATTGTTCCCAGTGCAAATCACTTGCATCTGCTTGTAGAATTCTCTTTCCATCAGTAGGAATTTTTAGTGCTGGAAGGTTATTGACCTCTTTTTTCATATTTTTTTGATAGCCTGAGTTTGCATCATTTTTTCCTATGATAACATGATCCCATATTTTGTGATTACTTTTGTAAACCTTTGGTTCAGTAACTCATGAATATCCTTATCCTCAGAGAACAATAGGATATCATCAATGTAAATTAAAATGGTTTTAATTAGTGGCTAGAAAAATTTTACCATCACCTTTTGAAATAAAAGGGTGTCGTTTTAAGACTAAAGGGCATAACCATCCATTCATGGGTATACATAATGTTGTTTTGTGCCTTTCTTGTGGTTTGAGTCTCAATTACCGGAAACCCGCCTTCAGATCAAACTTGGAAAAGATTTTTGCCTTTTTCTAGATTTGTGAACATTGTCTTTCTATCACGGAGAGGAAACTACTGCAAAAAAATGATTTAGCGGCTTATAATCACAACATTAACTTCCGTCTAATTTGTTCACTTCTTTTGTTAACATAAAATGCTTGGCACGCCCATTGTGATATAGTGGGCTCTATGAGTCCTTCTGACTATAATTGGGTCAATTCCTTTGTGGAAAGCACCAAATGCTTAGACTCATTCCCATGTGACTTGCTTTTATTGGATTTACATCCTCATTCTTTTTGAAGGGCAGTGTTGTAAAGAAGCTTGGGTTTTTCCAAAGAGGCTTTGTGCATTTGGTAAGGAATTCTGTGTGAGATTCTGTACAAAACGATTATTGAAGAAATTTGTTAGTGATTTAGATGAGTTATAGCTTGATTTTGTGTTAGTTATGTTTGTTTGGTTGAACTCAATATAAATTGGTGGATTTGGAAGAAATGAACGAAAAACGTGCGAAAATAAAGGAAATCCAAAGTTTGGTGAACAAAGTGTAAACATTCAATAGTTGATTCGAAGCACAAAATGATGATTGAAGATCATATAAGATCAAGTGGATGCAATTGGAGGTCAAATGAGTGAAATATAGTGGAAGTACTTTCACAAATCAATTTCCAGACGAACAAGTTATGCTCAGGATTTTTAGTCTCAACTTGATACCCATTTTTCAGATAGTAAATGTTTGAATTGAAAAAAATTTATTTAAAATTATTGTAGCCCTTTGAATTATCTTTCAAATACATTTTGAATCAGCTCAATCGGATACATGTGGAGAAAGTTATGACCAAAGTGTCGAAAGCTGCTCAGAAAAGAACCTATTTACACTCACAGGCAATTCATGGCGCACTATTTTTCCCAACCTAAGAGCCATTTGGTTCTACGATGCACGTGTACATGCCTTTTTCACAGATGAATCATTAGTTTTCTTTCACAATTCAAACTTTTTTGGAAACCAAATTCAACGCGATTTTGACCTATTTTCTGGCTCTTATAAATAGAGAACGAATGATACACATTGAAAAAACTCTCTCTTGTCTCTTCATACACCATAGTTTCATCAAATTCATCAAAAACAAGAGGTCAATTACTATATTTTGAGAGAGGAGATCAAGCCATAGCAAAGAATTGAAGGTCAATTACATCAAGATTTTGAAGAAATTAACATTGGGTTTGAAGATCAACTTCTTTTGATTTATTTCATGATCCGGGTAATATTTTTCTATTATTCTTTTTGTAATTTATATATTGACATTTTAGGCTAGATCCATTTTTGTATTGAATGAAGATGAACCCTATTTGTTTATTTGTTTTAATTCAAGACTAGTAGTTTAGTTTATTTCTTGCATTTCTTGATTAATTTTGCATACACATTTCATTATTTGATTTATTGGCCACCAATTAGATAATTAGTTACTTATTGTAGTGTTGAGAGACTCACAATAAGTTTAGAACGCGACAAATGAAGATGAACCATATTTGTTATTTGTTCACTAATAGTTTAGTTTATTCCTTATGTTTCTTGATTAATTTTGCATACACATTGCATTATTTAATTGATTTGCCACCAATTAGATAATTAGTTGCTTGTTGTAGTATTGGGAAAATTACAATAAGTTTAGAACGCGGCAAAATTAACATATGTGCAATAGATGTTAGGAATAACATTTATCACATATGCAATTATATAGATAATCTAAACTTTAATGTATTCAAATTCGGGCTAGGAATAGATTGGGGTCGTGGTTAGAATATATTTAATTTGTCTTGGAAAAGAAAATTATATATCATAGTTTTATCGATTGTCAAGAAAGCATGAACGGAACTAGTTTACAAATCAAGAATTGAAATAGATAGGAGTAAGAGGATTCAAAATCCAATACAATCATCCATAATTTGATACAAACACTTTTTACTGCTTCCTTAGATAAATTAGCATGAAATCAAATCAAAAATATCTATTTTCTTTACACAATTTGAATTCCGAACACAACTAGTAAATTTGAATTGAATTTATTCCCTATGAGACGATACTCTTAACTCATCAATTCTATTACTTGTCAATGATCCCGTATGCTTGCAAATTTTGCATGAACACCTGTATCAAGTAATGCTGGAAAGAGTTTGATTTCAATCATTGGTACTACCAAGGAAAGATTTTATGACATGCATCCCAAAGCATTCTTGCATACTTTCACTGCTATTGTCACTATTATCGTTACTATCGTGGTATTCAAGAGCAAAGACAGTTTTTGGTGACTGTTGTTCTTCCTCTAAAAACAATGATTCTAAATCTTCCTCATCAAGATCAATTTGAACTGTCGAAAGGATCTGGTTGAGAATTTTATCATTTCTTTTTCTAGGAATTTTTTTTTTTTTTTTTTTTTTTTTTTGCAAAATGACCATTTTTGTCACAAATAAAACATTTGAAAACTTTTTTATTTTTTTTTCTGAAAAATCTCTTTTTAGGAGAAAACTTGGTTTTTTTTTTTTTTGAAAGTTCTATTCATGAATTTTCTGAGTTTTGAGCATCCACATTCTCTTTCAACCTGTCTGCATTTGATTTTAAAATTGGCTGATCACTGGCTTTCCCAAATTGTTTTCCCTTTATGTTGAAGTCTCTAAAGAACTCCATTTGGTTAAAGAGTTTTTTCTAAGGTTTTTAATACCCAATTATGAAGCTCTCCGATAGATAGCCTAGTCAACGAGCCGAGTCGAACCAAGCCAAGAGCCGAAACTTAAAGCTCGGGCTCGGCTCGAGCAAAACAGGTCCGAGCTTTTTTGGGCCCGAGCCGAGCATAAGCTCGGCCAAAAAAATGAGGCTAGGCCCGAGCTTTTGGCTCGAGCCTTAGCGGGGTGTTTTTTTTTTATAAAAAAATTTGTTATAAATCCATAATTTTTTATAATGTATTTAAAACTTGTGCAATTTATACATGTTATAAATAATAAGTAAATATTAATATATAAGAAATACAATTAAACTTAACATTTTTTTATTACTCAGTCACGGGCTGGAGCCCGGCTGGCCCGGGCTCCAGTCGACCCCCAAAAATGGGCCTTGCCCAAGCCCTGGCTCGGTAAAATCGAGCCCGAGCCGGTAAGCTTTTTTGCCATCCCTACCGATAGATGTTTGAGATAACGCCCGTCCTTTTAGCTCTATCATTATGTAAGTTTCTTGACCAAGGAGTTGTAGAAGGGATTCAAGGTATGCCTGCTTGAGATTAGTATCATCAATTCCTCCCCAATTATAAATCTTCTTAAGATACATCAAATTGCAATCTGTTTTAATGTTGATACCATGGTTTCTTGGCTTTTAGAAATAACTTCACACATTTAGAAGGATTACCCAGAATTCATTCCTCACTTAAATGATGAAGTTGTAAGATTTTTTGAAGGGTTTTATCCACTCTCACACTGAAGTGACAAATTTCGAGATTTTTATTTAACATTCAAAGATCTTTAGGTCTATTAATGTCCATGTAATCTTAGTGTTCCAAAGACATGATTATTTTACTGAATCAGGATACTATGAACACCTCTCCCATGTTCGGGAATATGCGATCCAGTCGTTCAATTTTCACAGAGAATAGGAAAGAATTCAAGACATTCCAGAGAAAATTGGCATAAATTAATCAAAAAATCCCTCCAAAAATTTGGCCTAAGATTGAAGATGATGCTCCATGGGAAACTCTTCCAATGAATTGCGCTCAAAGGATTCAACATGACATTCAGGCTCATATGGAGAGCTTAAGTTAAATTCAAAATTGGTATCTAGTCATTCCACCTGAAGATTATCATTTTGACAATGCTTGGAACCAGTTGTATTTGGGATGACCAACACAGAGCCTTGGTGGAAAAGGAAAGAGAGAAAATGGAAAATATGCCTTGGTGGAAAACACTAGGACTACCATCAGATTCTAAAGATTTGAACAAACCAACTGTGACAGCAAATCTGGGCACCCCATGATTCGCAAGGATCACCTAAGATCTAAGAACTTTAACACTTTGTATGAGCTGTCTATCGTTTTACAAAATAATTGATAATGTATTGTTTGCTTTATTAGGTGGCAGATTCCACTTTATCAAAAGTTGTGTGTCCACTTGTGTAAAATTGTACTAGAATCATGTATGTTATTAAAAAGTTGTATGTCCATTTGTCTAATTATTGTACTGGTCCATGTTATTGTGTCGATTGGTCTAAAAGTAGAAGGAAGCTCTTCCTTTAAGAAAAAGGGCTCTCCTCCTCCATTGTATGATCATCAAAAAATCAGAAATAAAATCTTGAGTTTCTACATCTTTCATGTTTCTCATTGAGATCCAATATATTAATATTAATTTTAAAAGTCGTGATAAACCAACAATATGAGCAGTAACAAAAGTATGCTCCGCTATTGCCTCTCCTGAGGATCCTTAGCATCAGAAATTGTGCTATAAACAGAGAGATTTGCAATCCTAAGATTTAGGCCATGTATTTGTTATGCTCAAATCTGGCTGTTCTTTGGACTAGAATACTTGGGTTGCACTTCTCTCTAGTTCATAGACAATGTTTTTTTTCAATTTTTCTAAGTTTTGAGAGAAAAACACGCAAAACATAAACTAGATGAACAATTTTTCACTCGCAAAATTACTGTGTAGGCCCAAATATAGAAGTACGGAACTCCATAAAATATATATATATACCAAAAATGGGCCCAGGTCAAGGGGACGGTTGTGGAGGAGAATATAATTTGTCAACGATGTTTGAGAATTTGAAGTTTTATTGAAAATAGTGCAATTTTGAATATACAATTATGAAATTTTGAAAGAACAATAGAATTACAAGATTATTCTAAACTTTCTTAAATGTGAATATCTCTCAACTATTTCACACTTGAGGAAACAATTGTTGTCCTTCAATATTTATAGCTAAATATTCGAACTTGAAACCTTCTTGGAATTGAATTGAAGAATCTTCAGCAGTTGATCTACAACCTCTTGTATGCCACTTGTCTTTTATTTTGGAAATTATTGTCCTTCCTTCCCGACTTGTTGAAATAATTGATTCCTCTTTATTAAAGTGACTTTAATAAAGTTGTTTGTCATCTTTTGAGTGTCAGCAAGGCTGTCAAAAATAATCTGTTTGTTGGTAAGCACATCTGGAAAAGCATATCATTTGATTTCTGAATCCTGTAACATCGAGAAAACTGGGTTCATGTAGTCATTTTGAAAGAGAATTTCTTTGAGTGTCTTCTTCAATTAAGTCATCAATATTATATCCAAAGCACATATCTTAATTACTTTGTTCATAATCTTCTCACTCTAAAGAAGAATACTTTGAGCTTGATTTCTTTGAAGAGGCTTCAGCAAGGGCTGTAATTTTGTCTAAAACAATTTGAAGTTCTTCTCGAGTTGAACATTTATTGAATATTGCTAAAAGCCTTGATTTTTCAGCAAGAAAATTGGCATTTTTATCAGATTCTTTTTTAGATAACCTTGGAATGTCAAAATTTCTCTGTTCTTGAATCCATGAGCTAACTGCCTTGGGATAACGGTTTGTCTCATGAAATTTTAACCACCATTTTATTTTAAACGTCTAACAATTCTTTTAACGTTGTATTCTTTGAATTCTCAAGGATTTTGATTTTGTATTAGGTGGAAATCCCAGCAGAATATCTATGAAACTTTGAGGTTTAATGCTAACTGAAAAAAAAAAGATTTTCTTGAGGCTCTAAAAATGGTTTTTCCTCTTTGTTGAAGTATTCGAAACCTTGACGAGAAAGACTGGGCAAAATCGTTTCGTCAAGTCCAACAAACTCAAACCAATTTTGAAACCATTTAGGACAGTTTGATGGGCAATTTTGATGAAAAAGTATAAAACATGAATGTGTCACTGGTCTAGAAAAAGAAAACATTGAACCACGCTTCTTTGTAGTCCAAATAATTGAATTTTGATTCGAATGAATCAGTTTTTGAGATATTCATTCGTTTATCTTCCCAATGGTGCAATCCTCACTCTTCATAATACCGCACCCTTTGGATAGAATTTTTTGAAAAATCAATATATTTTGAATTTTTGTTATTTGGAGTGTGAACAATAATGACTAATCTAGTTTTGATAAGAATTGCTTCATAATACTCACGCGGTTTTTTGATATTGGTTGGAAGAAAATGAAATTTTGGGGGAAAGAAATCTTGAAGATGATCTTTAATCAAACTACTATTGTTACTGTGTCAAAGGTAAAACTGGTGTGTAGCCATGGATGTCTGTTGAATAGAGGTTTGGTTAGCTCATGGGAGCCGGGGTAGGCATTTAGGGTGATCCACTTTATAGGCTTTAGTGAATCGTCGGTCCAACCTGTAGCATTGTGTCTATAGTGGTAAGATTTCTGTTTCTTTTCATATCATTCAATTATGTCTTTTATGTCTAATTGATTTAGTAGAGGTAGCAATTCAAAAGAAGAAGATAATATTAATATGCCAAACTATTTTCAAGAAAATAATGAAGAAATAGATCAAGATAAGGCATCTGCATCAGATGATATTAATTTAAAAGAACTTCAAATCACTCAAATTGAGCAAAGACTTTGAAATTGGACTATCCCAAAGGTAGATACAAGTTATAACTATGAGATAAGAAAATTTGATTTTACTCAAAATTATGTTATCATAATATTTGAATGAAGTGGATTGACTTCCACTAAAAGACTTTCATCTCTTGGAGAAGATCTGAGAGCACGAATATTGAGTTGAGTATTCAAGAGCTTATAATATACTCAATATATTAATGCAAAGGCTCTTGAGTGATCATCAACATCGAACTTCTTATTTTGAATTATAAGATTAAGAGCATTAAAAAAAACTTCATTTTGAAGACTAACGGAAATATTTAGATAACAATTTGAAAATATTAGACCACTTTCGAGATTAGACTCAAGCATGGACAATAATGAATGTTCAAACCTTAAAGTCTATTATGTCTCAAAGTTATAAGAACAAGAATGTCTAGACCAAGTTTAAACAAAGATTTGACTGCAATTTGAACAAGTCCAACATGAAGATATTGAAATTTCTTCCTATGAGCTTGTATGGCTTCTTTTGAAAGTAAATTGATAGAAACGATTTGATTTTTGACAGGAATTGTTTGCTCCAAAGTTTTGATAACATAATTTTGAGTAAAATCAAATTTTCCTATCTCATAGATAGAACTTTTATCTACCTTCGGGATAGTCTAATTTTGAAGCTTTTGCTCAATTTGAGCGATTTGAAGTCTTTTGAATTAATCTCATTTGATGCAGATGCAGATTCATTATCTTGATCTATTTCTTCATTATTTTCTTGAAAATAGTTTGACATATTATTATTATCTCCTTCTTTTGAACTACCACCTCTACTAAATCAATTAGACATAAAAGACATAATTGAATGATATGAAAAGAAACAGAAATCTTACCACTGTAGACACAATGCTACAAGTTAGACCGACGCTTCACCAAAGCCTACAAAGGGGACCACCCTAAACGCCTACCCAACTCACACAGGCTGACCAAACCTCTATTCAGCAGACATCCATGGCTACACACCAGTTTTACCTTTGACACAGTAACAACAATAGTTTGATTAAAGAGCATCTTCAAGATTTCTTTTCCCCAAATTTTCATGATCTTCCAACCAATATCAAAAAACCGTGTGAGTATTATGAAGCGATTCTTATCAAAACTGGATCAGTCATTATTCTTCACACTCCAAATAACAAAATTTCAAAATATATTGATTTTTCAAAAATTTATATCCAAAGGGTACGATATTATGAAGATTGTGGATTGCACCACTGGGAAGATAAACGAATGAATATCTCAAAAACTGATTCATTCGAATCAAAATTCAATTATTTGGACTACAAAGAAGATTGGTTCAATGTTTTCTTTTTTTAGACTAGAGACACATTCATGGTTTATACTTTTTCATCAAAATTGTCCAACAAACTTTCCTAAATGGTTTTAAAATTGGTTTGAATTCTTTGGACTTGACGAAACGATTTTGTCCAATCTTTCTCGTCAAGGTTTCAAACACTTCAAAAAAGAGGCAAAAACATTTTAGGCAAAAACATTTTTAAAGCCTCAATAAAATCTTTTATTCCAGTTTGCATTAAACCTCAAAGTTTCGTGGATATTCCGCTGGGACTTCCACTTAATACAAAATCAAAGTCCTCAAGAATTCAAAGAATACAACATCAAAAAAATTGTAAGACGTTTCAAAATAAAATGGTGGTCAAAATTCCATGAGACAAACTGTTGTCCCAAGGGAGTTAATTCATGGATTCAAGAACAGAGAAATTTCGGCATTCCAAGGTTATCTAAAAAAGAACCTAATAAAAAGGCCGATTTTCTTGCTGAAAAATCAAGACTTTTAGCAATGTTCAACTCCAGAAGAACTTCAAGTTGTTTCAGACAAAATTGCAACCTTTGCTGAGGCCTCTTCAAAGAAATCAAGCTCTCAAAGTATTCTTCTTCAGTGTTAGAAAATTATGAACAAAGTAATGAAAATATGTNAACTTCAAGTTGTTTCAGACAAAATTGCAACCTTTGCTGAGGCCTCTTCAAAGAAATCAAGCTCTCAAAGTATTCTTCTTCAGTGTTAGAAAATTATGAACAAAGTAATGAAAATATGTGCTTTGGATATAATATTGATGACTTAATTGAAGAAGACACTTAAAGAAATCCCCCTTCAAAATAACTACATGAACCCTGTTTTCTCGATGATTTTAGAGATTACATGATTCAGAAATCAAATGATATGCTTTTCCAGATGTGCTTACCAGCAAACAAATTATTTTTGACAGCTTAACCGACACTTAAAAGATGACAAACAACTTTATTAAAGTCACTTTAATAAAGAGGAATCAATTATTTCAAAAAGCCGGGAAGGAAGGACAATAATTTCCAAAATAAAAGACACGTGGCAAACAAGAGGTTGTGGATCAACTGTTCAAGATTATTCAATTCAATTCCAAGAAGGTTTCAAGTCCGAATATTTTGCTATAAATATTGAAGGACAACAATTGTTTCCTCAAGTGTGAAACGGTTACGGTTGAGAGATATTCACATTCAAGAAAGTTTAGAATTAATCTTGTAATTCTATCGTTCTTTCAAAGTTTCAAAATTGTATATTCAAAATTGTGCTATTTTCAATATTATCAATAAAACTTCAAATTTTCAAACATTGTTGACAAACATATATTCTCCTCCACAACCGCCCCCTTGACCTGGGCCCGTTTATTTATACACACGCGCACACACTACCAACGCTAAGATATACGAATCCGACCACTTGCCAAATTAACTATAACATAATACAATTGACAATTGGACCATTTTTTTAATTTTACATCCAACAACTTCACGTGCATACAAAGAAAAGGTTATAAATAAGAAAAACAAATATTTTCTCACCATGTGGGATGTCAAGGACTTTCCTGCTACAAAATAAAAAATAATAAAAGATTCTTTTGTGATAGAAAAAGAAGTATGAGATGAATTTGTACTTACTTGGGTATATAACAGTAGAACAAAGGCTTTCTTTACTCAGAATCAGATTTTACCAGATGGTCACATCAAACTCTTCGTTACCATTGTCAAGTTGTTCTTCACGAATTTCTAAAGCAGAACTTCCAACATTTTTGCCGCAACAATATACCTCAATCTTCAGTGGGGGATTTATGTAATTGGCCTGGTCAAATATTCTTTTTAAGTTATTCATAAAAAGATTTATATTACCCTTAATGAAATGAA
>CAIGRR010020482.1:0-17259 GCA_903798365.1 Fraxinus sp. 1973-6204
TTTCATCAAATTTTATCAAAATCTGTTGAAAATATGATTTTTATTTAAACCAAACATGGGTTTAAAATTTAAGCCCATGTTTTGTGGCCTTTAAATTTACTTTACTTCACTCATTTTTAACTATACATTTACACAATAAAATATTTTATAAATAAATTTAAACTTTTTTCTTACTTTTTAACTGCACATTTTTTTTAAAAATACTATTCAATTTAAGTATAAAAGGCCACCAAACATGGCGTAGAGATCATTTGTTCAATCCCAAAGTTAGGAAATTTGATGAGTCAACCCGTCCGGTTCTATATTGGTAGTACCCACCCGGTTCAAATCGCAGCCGCTTAAACCCTGAAAAACCTAAATACCCTTTTCTTCATCGCCCCTCTTTCTGTTCTCTCTCGAGTGCTCTACTACGGCCCTTTCTTCTTCACACACTACGCACTTCGAACCCATCAATCATAAGAAATCAAATAATAAATTCACAACTGAGATGGTAAAGGTTTATCGAAACAGCTCAGTGGAGTGGAATCCGTCCGCTGTTGTAGCCCTAGCCACCAGTGCCGACGGCTCCCAAGTCGCCGCCGCTCGCGGAGACGGTTCACTTGAGATTTGGCTCGTCTCTCCCGGCTCCGTTGGATGGCACTGTCAGCTCGTAAGATGAAATCCGAAATCTTTTAACAATTTCTAATCGGAATTTTTTTATGGGCTTTTTGAAAGAGTCTGAGAATTAATTTTTTTTGCGGGTTTTATATTCAGACTATACATGGGGACCCTAATTCGAGGATGTCGTCGCTGGTGTGGTGTCCATCGGGGCCAAGAGGTTCGTCATTGGGCCGGTTGATATCTTCCAGCATTGATGGATCGGTTTCTGAGTGGGACCTTTACGATTTGAAACAAAAGGTGCATATACACACAAACTATGCTTGAATTTCAGTACTATGTGATTTTTGTACCTTAGAGCATAATATTACATTTTAATACAAAGAAAAGGAATGTTTAGTAAGTGGACTATAGCATTGGCTTTGCATCAAAGTTTTCGTGGTTTGAAGTAAGCCATGGCATAAAAAATGGTATTTAAGAAGTTAAAACTGAACTTCCGGATAAAGTTTGGGAAGAAACATGTAGTCAGAATTGCTGATTTTTAGACTATTTTTGAATCGCAGCTTCATGCTTCTACATTTTTATGTTATCATGATAATGATGGTACTCCTTTCTCGGAAAAGCGAAAGATCATGAACAAAGCTAAATGCTGTATAATTCTGGTATTCATCTGCTGGAAAGTATTAATGCACTTTGCTCTGATTTGTTAAAGTTTGATGTTTGTCAAGTTAGATTTTTTATAGATACAAGATAGAAAACAACTGTTCACATCGTTCCTAATTTATGTTAGTACTGTCAGCTGCTGAAAGGGGAATATATGAAACAATGCTTCTAGTTATTTTTTTAAATTTTTTTATTTCATTTGAGTATATTATTTTTATTAAAAAATTTCTTTTTTTGATATTTTTTTTCTGCAGACAGTTCTAGATTCCATTGGTGTCTCAATATGGCAGATGGCAGCAGAACCATGTAATAATCCGCAGTTCAATGAAAAGAAGGAAACGAAAGTTTATGAAAATGGCTATGCTAGTCCTAGAATTAATGGCGGTGAGGATGATGAAAATAGTGATAGTGGACATGACAGCGATATAAATGATTCGGTTGAGATTCATGAGGACCATGACACCAAGCACACTCGTCTTGCAATTGCTTGTGATGATGGCTGTATACGAATATACAACATATCTGACTCGGAAAAACTAACTTATAATGGAACATTGCCAAGGGTTAGTGGTGAGATAGCTTCCCCAGCTTGTCAGGATGATTTTTCTTCCTGTTTTGCTTAAGTTGAATAGAATTGGTTTGATCATTTCTCATTAACTCACAGGACGTGCATTAAGTGTAACCTGGAGTCCTGACTCACGCAGGATATATTCTGGAAGCAGTGACGGGTATGTTGTACTTATATGAACAATATGCATATGAATTAACTTAGTGGTTATGATATCTAAATTATGTTGGTGTGGTAATAAATCCTAGTGTTCTATGGATGAAAGCTTATGTTGGTTTGGATGTAATTATTTTGAAGTTTTTTTTTTTGGTTTCCCAGGTTCATAAGATGCTGGGATGCTAAACTGGCTCATGAGATTTACAGAATAACCGTTGGGCTTGGAGGTCTGGGTAGTGGTTCTGAGCTCTGCATATTGTCATTACTTGCACTTAGGTAAAATCTCTGTTCATTTCACCCACTTGATAATATCTGTATATGAATGTTTGGGTTGTAATACGTTATTGTTGAAGTCATCTGAAACTTTTCATCTTTTCCATGCTGTTTATATTGCATTTTTTTGGATTCAGATGTGGGACCATTGTCAGCGCCGATAGTTCTGGCAGTGTGCAGTTTTGGGATAGTCAGTTTGGAACTCTTTTTCAGGCACATTCTTGTCACAAGGGTGATGTGAATTCCCTTGCAGCATCACCTAGCCATAATAGAGTGTTCTCTGCTGGTTCAGATGGTCAGGTACACATTCCATCCATTTTGAAGTAATTATATGCATGAAATTTTTCATATTAGCTGTTAATGTGTGTACCAACAGCTTCTAAAAATGGTATGACATGCTTTTTGTTGTGATGACTGCAATATGTAATCATTCATATTTTGAAGTAGCGTTAGCTGCTTGGTTTTAGTCAAACTCCGTGGAACTTCATTCAATGCAGAAATCAAATGCTTCTCTTTTATTTTCTGGTAATTTCTTTGTAGTAAAGACTGCTCCAGGTTGTCTTCCCTTTGGAACTTGTTAAGATTGCAAAAATATGTGATCTCTTACTCTAAATGGTAATGTCTTGATCTAAATGCTTAGTGCAAACACATTATAAGTGTTTCATAATCTAGTGGTCAAAGTCGGACATTACTTAACAACGTGTTTTTTAGGACTCACAACAATGGAGTTTGTTTTGCTGTTGGTTTATTGTGTTTTTTTTACTACAGTAAATTTGGAGCCTGAATGTGCTTTTACTGTAAGAATATGAAATATCCCAATTATCTATTTTTGGGAGGTGAATTCCAATGAGGCAAGAGACTGTAAAAAATTCACCTGACAACACAATTTTAGTCTTGAAAAAAGAGAGGCTAATACTATTTATTTACTTGTTTATCTGCTTGCGTCGAAAAGCTTACACAATTTAGTTTATATATTGTAAAAGTGTGATCTGGAATGAAACATGTGACACTTCACATCACTTCATGGTATAAAATATTGCAAAACTGAGTTGAGCATCTCGAAGGACGTCAACTGAGTTGAAAAACCACCCAAGTCCTTGTGAAGAGTACAGAGTAATAGTTGAAGTAATAATATGTGATTGTTAGAATGTTGCTGATGAGACACTTGGGCTTGTATGACCATCAAACTAGAACCTGATATGTTAGCGATTCAATATAGTGCTTGTTTGGTATAGTTACAATTATATTTAATCAGCGGGTCCCACAGAATTTCTGAAATAAGTGGGTAGTAGTTGCGGGTCCTACAAAATGTACATGAATAAAAAGTAAGTTTGACTAAAAGTGATTATTATTTAAACTTTTCCCAAACAAGCTCATACTCTATTCATCGTAGTAGAAGAAATATTTTAATATCCATCTGTTGGCTTTTATGCTCTCACCATTTGTGAGAACAATGTAGATATGGAATATGGATGATGCTTATATTGTTTAAAGACATTGCGCAATAATATTGTTTCTTCCAGAGATGGCAGGCTACCAAGTGAATGGAAATTTAAAATGCCCAAAACTTGTTAGCAGCTGATATTTGTTTTGGCTACGTTCAAGTGTGTTGGTGTAGAATGGCTAATGATTTTTAGTTCACTTATGTACTGATTTAGTAGTAAGTAATGTGTGCACTAATCTGATTGCCCTTGATCTCAATTTGACCATCATTTTATAAATATATTGATAGTACTTTGGTTACTCCACCTCTGCCTGTCCTTATGCAGTGCTTCTCCCTGCGTGGCTTTGTTACATTGCCTTGTTAACTTGTTTACTCGTGACTAATAACAATTTGTGCAAGTAATGACAGTTGAGATGCTGATGCTGTAGGTTATACTCTATAAGACTTCTAGTGATGCTGTTGGCTCTAGTGATGGCAAGTTTGTTTCTGATCCAAATAAGAAATGGATCTATGTTGGCTATGTGAGAGCTCACACACATGATGTGAGGGCCTTGACTGTAGCAGTACCTATCAGTCATGAAGGTTGGTTTATTCTTTAAATAATCTTGAAATTGTTTGGCATTATGGAATGATTTTATTGTGTGCTGTTCTTTCCTTTTTTTCTTCTCTCTCACTGTTCCTTTTGTTTACTTTTTGGGCCTGGGAATTCTAATATTTGTTTTCCCGAGCAGATGTCTTTCCTGATGAAAAGGTAAAGAGGACCCGCGGCAGGATGAAGCCCCTTGACTTTAGTTATCATAAGTGGGCCCAGTTAGGTGTGCCCATGCTTATTTCAGCTGGCGATGATACAAAACTTTTTGCGTATTCTGCCAAGGAGTTCACCAAATTTTCTCCGCATGATATTTGTCCTGCACCGCAGAGAATGCCCATGCAATTTGCTACGAAAACATTTTTCAATCAGACTCCATTGCTTCTTATCCAGGCTTCTTACTGGTTAGATATTTATTCCGTTCGTGTAAAGAAAGATGTTGTCTCTGATGTCAGTCCAAGCTCATCTCCTGGGCTTGCAACCACTGATTTGGTGGCAAGAATTAAATGCAAAGCTTCTCGGAAGATTATTTGCAGTACAATTTCTTCATCAGGCACTTCATTTGCTTATTCTGACCATATGAAATCCAATCTATTTGAATTGAAAGGGAGTAAGTCAGGCAAGCATGTCTGGACTGTAAAGAAAAGGAATCTCCAGTCAGAATTGCCATATGCCCATTGCATGGCTTTTAGTTCTGACTCTTCACGTTTATTGATAGCAGGGCATGATCGGAGGATATACGTATGTCCTCTTTTTATTAATTTTCTCTTACTGTATTTTACTTTTTATTTGGTCCTCTTGTGCAACGGTACATTTTGATTTATTTCTCGTCATTTTTTTGCCCTTTTTCTGTCCACATGCATACATGCTTAAATAGCTCCAGGCTTGTCTTACTATTGATGAGAATTGGCTCAGGGAGATTATGTTTATGGCTACTCATCAAGATTTTATGTCATGAATCATTATTATGTGCCTGAAGTATGTTGTATAAGCTGCTTCACAAATCTAAAGGCACAAACCACACAACTCATGCATCATAATTCTCTTGATGGTGCATTTGCTCTGTTATATAACAAGAGCCCCAATTCAGAAACAATTTGGTATGAACTTTCATCCACTCAAATTAACATGTTACGAAAAGTATGTATGAAAAATACTTAAAAAAAAGTAAGTGATTTGTTTAAGTCTTGCTTAATTACTGTTTAGAATGGCCGTATAGAAGGAATTTCAGAAACAGGAATGCTTTTGATAAAGTAAATCTATTATTGGATTATGAATTGATGTTGATGTTGGGATGTTATTTTGGGGTATATACTGTGCTAAATTGGATTACTAATGAAAGAGTGACTTCTGTGGATGGGAATCGCTGGTACAACTTAATACTCAGTCATGCTTGGAATACTAAGATAAGGAAGTTGGAGGAGTGTCCTCTACGGGATGTGGTTTATTTAAGGGACAGGTGTATTGAAAATGAAATATTTGGAAATGCCATTCTCCGTGCACCTAAGGTGTCTTGAAAGTATAAATCTCTAGTGAATTGCTACCCCCATGACAAGTAATGCAATTTTGCATGTGCAAGAATCAGGGCAGTTGGCGTTTGCCCTTTATCCTTTTAAGGTGATATGTTATTTGGTGGAGGCCTTTTTGTTGTCATGGCATGAGTGCCTCAAGTGAAAATTGAATGACAGCAATTTGAGATTCTGATGCTAATGTGGTCTCATGGAGTGTACGGAGCTGAAATAGTTTGGAAAGGTGAATTACTTTGTTATAGGATTTGAATGACTAAGTAGTCGTGATTGATGAATTTTTTTTCTTCTTTATATATCTTGACTCCTCCATACACATGGCCTTGCTTTGGTGCCTTGTCAATATAACTAACCTTTACATCCAAATATTACTGAAGGAAGCATTTCGACCATTCAATTAAGTGAAAGTTTGAAGTATCTCTTAATCTTCACATGTTACTGTATTATTTTTCATATTTCATGGACTGGCAATTATCATCACCTTACTGGCAATTTCGGTTTACTGTGAACAATCATATTGATTGTTATTGTAAAATTGCAGTTCTGCATACTTTCTTTTTTAAAACATGTATAATATTTGTGTATATTCTATTTATCATTTATTATTTTGAGCAAAAGAGTAAATCTTATTGAGTCTTGATGAATTCTACTTTTATGGTGCACTAATCCTTTTCAACCAAAAATACATAAATGAATGAAGAAATAAATCAAATGTCATAATGAAGTTTGCTTGATATAGGTTTTAGACTACCTAAGTTATAGCAGCAGTCAATGTGTTTCAGCAATTCAATCTCTTAAACCATTTTATTGTCGTTTTCAGGTAGTGTATGTGGAAAGTGGCGAACTAGTTCATGCATTCACTCCTTGTCGTAGAGACCAAGATGAGGAATTGCCACCCAGTGAACCTCCTATTACAAAAATGTTCACAAGTATTGATGGCCAGTGGCTGGCAGCCATCAACTGCTTTGGAGATGTTTATATATTTAATCTGGAGACGCTAAGGTTTTAAATGCAGACTCTGATTGAATTCATTTTTTCCCCTTTCCTCTTAAGTAGGAATAATTGTACTTTTTCTTGTAATGCTGGATAAATTAGAGTATGATTGGTAAATTTTTATGGTGGTTTGAAAACAAATTCATGAGAAATATGATGTTACTGGACTTATAAAATAAAAATATTACTAATACCTTTTTCGTAGTCTTGAAGCTGCAAAGTGAAGATACCCTGTGCTTTAAAGCCAACTCTTACTTCGGCTATTCCAGTCATTAGTTGTCATCTCCTCTTAGACATACTACTTAGTAAAGTGAAACCGAAGAAACCCTAAATATAGAAACTATGAATCTAGTGTACTATTCCTGCTTATACATAACATCTGCTGGTTGTTTCAAAAGCGATTGAGAGCTTATGCTTTGAGCTGCACTTTGTGAGAGGTTTTCATTAGGAGCCAAATACCTTACGCATCATATGGCCTTTGTCAAGTCTTATAGAGGGCAGCTGAGGTGTAGCCGTGCTCTTTCAAGCCTCAGCCTTTCGAACTATTTGTTCATTCATAGCCCAAATCATTTACTAGCCTCAGCTTTGTTAATTTATTATTTGCTACTTTCTTGATCCATTTTATGTTTCAAGTTGCAAATCAGACTTCTAAATTTGTAGAAATGTAATATTATGGATTTTTTTAGATGGTTTACAGTTAAATATGAGGATTATTTTTTTATATTGTTTTGAATTGTTGTATTGGTTTATGCAGATACCTATGCCTCGCTTCATGGTTTGAATTTTTTTTTTCTTTCGGTAATACTAATTGTTTTGGTAGCTATTTGTCCAACGATATGTTGACTTTCTCTTTGATGATACCTGGAGAGTTGAATCATGTTCTGCAATAAAGATGTACTGATGCTTTTATAATTGTAAACCAAAATATAAGGGTCCCTATTTCCATATTGTAGCTACTTTGGGCTGCTGATTAAATATCCCTTGGATACCTTAATAAAATATTTTTTGTTTTTTTTGCTATAGGCAACACTGGTTCATATCGAGGTTGGATGGGGCCTCAGTTACAGCTGGTGGTTTTACTCCACGGAATAGCAATATTCTTATAATCTCCACTTCTTCAAATCACGTTTATGCATTTGATGTGGAGGCCAAACAGTTGGGGGAGTGGTCCATGCGGCACACATTTTCTCTGCCTCGAAGATATCAAGAATTTCCTGGAGAAGTTATTGGTCTTTCGTTCCCACCATCATCTAGTTCATCATCTGTTATTGTCTATAGTCCTAGGTAATTTTCTTTCCATGAGTGAATATCCCCTATGTTCTCTTCTTACCCTATATTCTTGTGCTCTGGTGAGTTGTCAGCTTTACATTTAACTCATATATGAATTTGAATACATAGTCAGAAGTTATTTATACTAATTAGAAACTATAAAACAACATTTAATATGGAATTTGCCATTGGGATTGCTGCTGATAATATTTATCATCAGGCTCCATCTTGATTCTTTATCTGTATGATCAAGTGCTAGACTTATTAGTTATTAAGTTCTAATGTGATGTAAAGACTATAAAAGCAATACTCATTATTTTCTTTTTCTATAATTATTCCCTGGACTGTGAAGAGGACTAAGTATCATCTAACAATATTTTTGTCCTTGAAACCAAGTGTGTTAAAACCATAATTTGACTAAGGCTTTTAGTGCTTGCAGTATAAGAAAAACTCAGCATTTTACAGAAGACAAAGCTTAACAATGGGATTGCCATATGATTACAAAATTAGTATCTTGTATAACTTGTTTAAATATTTCTCGAAATGCTAACTGTCTTTGGTACTTCATTCAAACTATTTCAAAGTTGTATAGCTTTTTGGACGGATGAAGAATGATTTTAGAATAAATGGAAGTGTTTTATGGTTATATACTGTCATGTTGCAACTTGTTTTACAGTATCTATGATATTAATGTTTTTGATGTTTTGTGGAGTAATTAAAACTTTGTTATCATGAGTACTGCAAACAAATCGACTTGTGTAATCTATCACATACACGTTTCTATCAAAGCTGACAACTTATGATGCTTATGTTCCAGGGCTATGTGTTTAATCGACTTTGGGATGCCAGTTGATAGAGAGGACGACACTGAATTGGCAAATGGTGAGGACTTGGCATTGAGAATGTTGCAGTGCAATGGAAAACTAAAGCGTAAATTGAAAGATTATGAATTAGAAACTAGACAAAGCGGTAGAAAGAACTTTGAATTCTGTGCTTTCAGAGATCCTGTTTTATTTGTCGATCATCTTTCTAGAAATTCTCTCTTGGTCATAGACAAACCATGGATGCAAGTAGTTAAGACTTTGGATACTGCACCTGTTCACAGACATATTTTTGGGACATAGGTACTCTTATTTCAGGCGGTCTTTATTACGTCATAGGCAGGAAGGTTCAGTTTTGGCCTTTAAATCCTTTTACTCCAGTCTATCTTCTGGTCACGTTTGATTTTGTGGGGGGTGGGGGTGGCAACGTCAGGTTGTTAGTCTGGGGCATGTTGTGCAATGTAATCCTTGATAGTCTCCTAACGTGTTAGTTAATTATTATTTCAATATATTTTTTAAATTACAAGGACTTCTCCATGTTTCAGTCTTCAACTTTTATTAATTTGAAGTTTTTTGACATGTACATTGATAGGGACAATAATTATGAAAATTTTGGTTGTCATTTCTTGTTGCTTGTGTACCTTCTAGTACTTGTTCTTTATCGTCTAGTCCTCCTCTCTTAGTTTGTACTTTTTCACTCAGCTGCAACGATTTATCGTTGTAACTCAAATATGTGAATGTTCTCAGAAAAGCTTGACTTGACCCCCAAAGAGTTGATCCAAGATATTTCGTCTGTATGGTGGCCGAGTCTTCAGAACAATATATTTTTGCTAAATCTTGCTTGACAATTTTTTAGAGATGAAATGATAATAGTTTGTTATTTTCCACTTATTAGTTAGATGCATGATTGGTACCATAGATGCATGATTGGTACCATTCTCTGTGCATATCAGTTTTATGTACTTGGATTAAATTCAGATACCCTTTGAATTTTTATTTTTTTTTGGGGATTAAATTCAGATACCTGTATGAACTTTCAATTATCTTTCAATCTAATATTTTTTTTTTTAAAACTATTCACTTAGCCCGTGTTTGGTAGGGAATTAAAATTTAGATTTTAGATTAAAACAGAGTCAACAATTAATTCTAACGACATATTTAATGGAAAACATAATTTTTCAACCATACATTTTATTTACTTTTAAATATGTGAATTTTAGTTGCGTGAGAAGTATGACGTTATGTTGGCAGTTTTTATCATGTGTAGACTCGGATTAACATATGTAACGTTCAAATTAACAATTGCCTTCGTGTAAATATTGATGTCCTTAAAGTTTACATAAGTTTGTTACGTGATCGAACATAACTAAACATGACAACAATTATGGTACAAAAAGATGGAATGTAATTGAACATGACGATTGATAAATTGTCGTTTCTTCATTTTAATATTGTCTAGTTTAATGTATCAAACATTGTCCCTTCCATCATCTTTAGAAAACAACTTTTGTGGCTTGCGACATTTATTTAAAGGTTGTTTGAGCTCCCATTTATTTGAAAATTCGTTTTTTTAAAATTTATTTTCAATCATACATTTTTTAATAAAATAATATTACACGTAAATCAAAATTTTTTAAAAACTTTTAACCACACATTCTTCAAAGATCACTATTCAAAAATGCATTTTTTCTCTCAAAATGTTGCTCAAACGAGGGCTTAATTTAGAAAGATTAAGGTTCAAGTAGTATTCTCTATTTGTCAATTTACTTGATGTCATGGGGCCGAAGTTCAAGGATTTGATTTCCTTTGAAAGAAAGTCTTGTGGGCATTCGATGAAAACAAATTAAATAATTGAATCAATCAAAGATAGGCATGGTATGACATTCTTATGGCCTAAACAGATAGGATTAACAAGTGGCCTCAATTTTGTGGTGTGCCTACTGCCTTTTTGTTACAGCAATCAACTACTACTGAATGGCATAGAATTGTCATTTACTGGTGAAAATTAAATTGAGCCCCCCAAGTATTTTAATTTGGCACATGAAAAATTGGGTCCAATATTTTACTTTTAGTAGTATGGTTCTGACAAAGCATAACATTGGCTTAGGGATCTTTTGTACATGCTGCAATTGTTCATAACATGATTTTGTTGTGTGGTTGCTTCCAGTTTTCTGATATTCTTTTTATTTTTTATTTTAGTTTGTGATGATATTCGAGAGTGTTCGAGTGTTTGTTTAGGTCTATAAGGAGCATGTTTGGAAATTGTGTATAAATGGCTTAAATTAAAAATAGATAGAAATGATACGATATTGGAGAGTGTTTGTTTAGGTATATGACGACCATGTTCTGGAAGTGTATAAATGGCTTAAATTAAAAAATAAATAAATATGCGTGGTTGATAAACATGAAGTACTTCTAAGTCCCACGAAATGTGTAAATAATAAGCGATTTGAGTATTTATAAGCAAGAGCAAATATAGGTTAAGTGGACCATTGTTTGGTATATTGGTTTGGATAAAATGGGTAAAGAAGAGTAGCTCAAACTAAAATAATCATGTTGTATAATTGCATTGATCCAACCTATTTATCTATTCGTGTTTGATTAATTCTTGATTGAGTACATAGTCCATGTAGCAAATATAACTAAAATGACCCTACAATTGATTTGGAAAGGCGTAATATTAGGCAATATTAAATTCAATATTATACTGTATACACATGTTTTTATAGTATATGTTCATTACACACTAAACAACACATGGCCAAACACTTAAATAGTTATCCGATCATGTAAGTATAAGCATAGGACCCAAAGCCATCCGAATCATTTGCAATCTTTGTCAGAGCTAACCTATCTTTCCGAGCCACTTAGGTCTTCTTTTATATACTGTACAATATAATAAATAAGATTTTAACTCTCTTTTTTCTTTGACATAGTGTACAACCCTACAAACCAATCGTGCCATTAGTGATCAACAAGTAAGGTCAATGTTTTCTTGGACCTTTGTTGGAATGTAATAAATACATGCACTAATTTAGGTTTGTAACATATAAACCTTCCAACTTTTAAACTGTCTCCAGAGTCTTGAAACATACATTAACATTTGGTGGATTATATGAGTTTTGTTACTTGTACATCGGAGTTGACACCTTAACGTACAGTCCCTCTCTGTGAGGTATAAGTAGCAAAACCCTTAAATTAAGAAAAGCAAGAAGTCATATTCAAATATAATTAATGACTTGAGTTTTTAAGAGATTCATTTCCATGGGATGTACGAACACGCCCTAAAGTGCGGATACCCTTTTGCAAGTGCACAAGTTGCTCAACGTTGATGCTTATCTTTTCTACAATACTCGATTTAAATTATTGGTTACAGGCCTAGCTTAGTTTAGATCATATATATCAACCATAATGATTATATTGTCACAACATTTTTCTTCTATTCCATCACCTTTTAAATTCATTACAGGTCTTCAATATAAGCTTAGTCCACATTTTTTTGATTGTATTTTTTATCATTAACCTTTCATATACTAGCATATATAGTCATTGAAATATTATATTAGCATCCTTTGAAGTGATGAGCAAATATTATGTTGCACTTTTATATTTGTTGACTTTTTTATGATTTAAGAGTACGAGAGATAAATAAGTCTCTTTAAGTTTTCATGACGAATTTTTTGGACAGAAACCAACACCAATGATGAAATGTTCTAATTAATGCAACAACGAAAATGTTAGGATTATAAGTACGAAAATGAGCGGAGATTGAGAACCTTTATTACAATTAAGATGTGACAAAATAATTTTTTTTTTTATAACAATATAACCAATTTTGAAACCGTTCGACTATGACAATGGGATGAAGCCATGATGGTCAACTCATGCGCATAAAGTAGAGAAATTGAAGTAATAGAATTATTTTTAATCAATATTTAATAACATTAGATTTACAAATTGGGTGATTGGCGCAAAACCCTTCAACTTCATTAGTTTAGGTGTTAAAAATATTAAAGATGGTATATAATATAAGGATAATTGGCGTAATACCCCCAACATTACCTGTTTGCTGCAAATACCCCTAACCTTTCATTTTGGTGCAAATCCCCTATCCATTCATTTTGCCCCTAAATCATCTAAACTTTGTGGAATAAATCATTTTCGTCATTTTTCTCCATAAAGCATTGTATAATGACGAATTTACCTTCCTCTTTTAAGTAAACAAAAAGAAAAAAATTAAGAAACAATTGTAATCTAATCTCAAATCTTTTCAAAATATGCAAATGAGTCTAACTAAAAAAATAAAATATATAATTGAAAAAAAGGAAATAGTTCTTCTTTCTCAAACCCCCACACCCACCTCTTACCCTGTCTCTACTCTAAATTGCTTTGTTTCTAAATATTTTCACCCTGCACGGCGGCGCTATCATGCCCACAGTGGTTGCAGACAAGTCGAAAATGGCATAACACATTAGGTACAAAAAACCCAGCACCAATACCAACTCTATAACCATCACTGCCTCAAAAACATATCCAAATATCACAACTCACTCCAATTTGACAATTTCCTATCAAATTTCCTCTTCTTCTACAACCACCACCACCAATGACAACTCTATCAACACCTTTGCCATCATCTCCTCTAAGAAGAAGTTCACATCTTCAACACTCAGAAGATTCGATTGTGTTTCCTCCTAACACGTCTCTATACCCGCAATTATAAAGACTTCAACCAATTGGGATTTCGAGAAAGTGAGAAAAGAAGATTAAAAGCAAGAAAATAAAGCTAGCAACATCAATAACGTTAATACTTCATTCTAATTGTTACTATCGTTGACATTGTCATCAAGTTTTGTGGGTGTGACCGATGCTCAGTGTGGATTTGGCATTGTCAATATGATGTGATCCATGATATGAGGACAAGTCCGGACAAGGATCCATTAATACTTGAGGAAGTGCCTATGACTAGGTCGCGAGCGAAGCGGGTCAAAAAAGCAATAAGACTACTTGCTTAAGCCACGGCGGACGAAACATTGATCACGACAAACAAAGGACAAGTTTCATGTTGGGCATAGGAGATGAAACGAAGTGGAGAAACTTAATTCAAACAATGGACGAAGAGGCTAGATGGAACAACTATGCGACCGCATAGTTGACTGCATACCCCTTTACCGATACCACAAAGGAGAAGCCCAGTTGATCTATGCGATCGCATAGACTTACACTATGCGACCGCATATTGTATTTTCAGCCGCGAATTTTTCAAATTTCGCGCAATCTTCTATTTTAGTTAAAACTCTATTTTGTGATATCTTTTGTTATTTTTAGAGTTTAATTCCGTTTCTAAGTAGGTTTTATGTGTTCCATATAAACAGGTTTCATTCCGTTCATTATAAAAACACACAATTTGGGAGACATAATTGCGAGGCATATTGCTTTCTTCTTGCTTTTCACTGAACTCATCAATAATTAAATTCTTGTGGTGTTCTATAATTTAAGTAAGGTTCATAAATTTTGTGATCACGGGGTCAAGATATTGTTAGCGATTTTCTTGATTTTTGGTTCAATAATGTATTGGATCGAGTTTTTCAAACGTTGATTATTGACTTTCTTGGGTTTGATCTAATCTGTCGTAAGTTTCGGAACTTCAACTACTACGTGAGTTTGCATCAGTTGCTCAAACTAATGCGAACCCGCGTAGTGGTAGTAGCTACGGAACCCACGACAAAATTAGAACAAACCCAAAAATTCAAGAATCAATGTTTGAAAAGCTCGACCTAATAAATTATTGAACCAAGACGATCGCTAATAATATCTTGACCCCATGACCCTAAAACTTATGAATCTTACTTAAATCGTAAAATGCCACAATAATTTAATTCTTAATAAGTTCAAAATTAGTTCAATGAAGAACATGAAGAAAACAATATACTTCACAATAATATCTCTCAAATTGTGTGTTTTTACAATGAATGGAATGAGTCCCATTTATATGGAGCCCATAAAACCTACTTTAAAATGGAATTAAATTTAAAAATTAACAAATTATATCACAAAATAGATTTTTAATTAAAATAGAAGATTGAACAAAATTTGAAAAATTCACGACCGAAAATACACTATGTAGTCGCATAGATCAATTGGTCTTCTCCATTGTGGCCTCAGTAAAGGGGCATGCGGTCAACTATGCGGTTGCATAGTTGTTCCGTCCAACCTCTCCATCCATTGCTTGAAGCAAGTTGCTACACTTCGTTTCATCTCTCATACCCAACATGAAACTTGTCCATTTGTTTACCGTGATCAATGTTTCATCCACCGTGGCTTGAACAAGT
The DNA here is from genome assembly GCA_903798365.1 of Fraxinus sp. 1973-6204. Taxonomy (NCBI): domain Eukaryota; kingdom Viridiplantae; phylum Streptophyta; class Magnoliopsida; order Lamiales; family Oleaceae; genus Fraxinus; species Fraxinus sp. 1973-6204. The sequence continues at coordinate 15,232 of CAIGRR010020482.1, forward strand.
AGTCACATTGCTTCTCTGACCTGCTTTGCTCGTTACTTAATCATAGGTCTTTCATCAACAGTCAATGTATTCTTGCCCGAACTAGCCCTCGTATCATGGATCACATCACCCCCCCTTCTTCGAAAGGATTTGACTTTGAACATGTACATGCATCAAAGAAAGAAAGATAAGAAACAACAAAAATGCAAATTATCATAAACTTACGTTGAAGATCCAAATTGTAGCCATTGGTTTCAATCCTTGCAATGACGTGGAATGGTTCATCTCCTCTAAGATGTAATCTTGACCTTATTTGCATTCGAACTAGCCATTTTGCCTAAACACCCAAACTCAGTCACCTGATTTGAATACTTTACGCTTCTTTCTATGGCTACCGTGAGATACATCTAATTCAATCCCATGCTTTCCATTTAAATTATCACTTACAATAATAGTTAAATGAATTAAATCAAACAAAGTTAACGGATTTAAGCCATAGACCATATCAAAACGTGTAGAAGTAGTAGATGATACTAAATTGATTCCCAATATAATCCATAAATTTGAACCAAAATAGTTAAGGATTTCAAAATTGAAATATAGATTCTCATACCTCAAATCACCAACAATGTACCCCAGTTGTCTATCACACTCAATTAATTTCTTGCAACATACTAGAATGTCATTAACTAGTAATTGATTACCTATAAATGCATATGCCAAATGATTTATTACTTTTGTAGAAGTATTAGACGCATTAATATGTTTGAAAGTAAATGCCCCATGTGAAAGTATATTACTTCATGCTAGACCATCATTTAATCTATGTACTTTTCCTTCTTTTTTTTCCCTTGTTTTTCTAAATATATTTTTTTATTTTTTTTAGTTAGACTCATTTGCATATTGTGAAAAGATTTGGGATTTTGATTGCAATTATTACTTTTTCCTTCAAGTAGAGTGAGAGGAAGGTAAATTCGTCATTTTACAATGATTTATGGAGAGAAATGACGAAATTTTTGCATTCCACAAAGTGTGGATGATTTAGGGTGGTTTTGCCCCAAACCGAAAGGTTAAGGGATTGCACAAAACATGTAACCTTAAAAGGTATTGTGCTATTTACCCTTATATTATTAGCTATCTTTAATGTTTTTATCACCTAAACTAACAAATTTGGACGATAGGAAGTCTCCACATGAAAAAGATCATCTAAGGGAGCATTCCACAGTAGAGGCAATTTGCTCCAATTATCATTATAAATTTCATTGGTTAGCTTTCATTTTGTCTCTAATAATGCTCAAGTGAAATGTTAATCACGTGCTTATCTCTTGAAAGAAGTTATTAGAGTTGCTTCGATGCTTTAACCATTTTGTCTTCCAACATGATGTGGAGTATCAAAAACCCTAAGATTTATCCTTTCAACATTTAATGCTTTGTTCGGCATGAATATTGTCCCCCCAACCCATGGTGTCTTTATGGACTTAAACAATAATTGATTCACAAAAAGATGGATAAGCGAAAGCAATCGCGCGGCAAAATTCTTGTTTTTGTTAGGCAAAACTGCATCATTAATCCTCCACTTACTACATCAAAAGCAAGTCAGTCTCTAATTTTTTGTTATATAATTCCTCAGAAAACGTAAACATTCATATTTTCCTTAATTGTCACAGCACTCTCTTAAAGACACATCCCACTTCAAATTTGAGGACGCTACCCTAAGTTAGGGAGTTTAGCTTATGAAAATGATACATAATACTAGATTATTTAACATTTATTGAAATAATTTCATCACCATAACTAAATGTGCTACCATAATGAAATATCGAGAACTAATTAGTTACCTTTTCAAGGTTGGGAGCATTTTTTTACTAGAGCAATAGGTTGAGGACCATTGGTGTAAGTGTTATGCCCTAAGTCTAATCAACTTTGGATATAAACACTTTTATTGTATATATATAACCGATGCATATTTATGGCAACATCTATTATTTAATCGAATTAATATTCTAATTAATTAAATAATAGAATCCGTAGATTCAAATCTTGGTGATT
>CAIGRR010020506.1:0-11452 GCA_903798365.1 Fraxinus sp. 1973-6204
AATTTAAGTTATAAAATTTGCATTTTAAAATTCAAGTCACTACACCTACACTGTAAAATGCGTATACGGTATGTTAGTTGTATATACGGTAAGTTGTAAGTTGCATATCCGGTATGTTGCATACACGATATGTTGTATACTCAATTATGTAATTAAGTGTACGGTCTACGGGTAAAGTAAACTTAATCTAGTGACGTTTCAATCCATGCGGGTCGGGGTGTTACACCTCTAATGGGGACATGGATTTCAAATCATCTTCTTCGTCATCGGTCTCAATTTCTTCATTATCCAACATCACCATAACCTACCTATTCTATCATTGACTTGTTATGTGTCCCCCATGCCTTGACTTTTAAAACATTTAATATCACGAACGATTCTAAGAATTAGGAGTTTTAAATTTACCATGATTTTCTTGTTTAGAAGGCTCAGACTTTGGCTTGGGAATGGTGGACATATGGGCCTTCTTTTCTTTCATCGGATAGCACGGTCTCCAAGTATTGGATTGCAAAATCGATGAAGGTCATGTATTGCCCCTGCTCTTGAGCTGTTGCTCAATTTTGACAGCCTTTTGCACCATCTCTTCTATCTCCACATAATGTTGTAACTCAACCACATTAGCAATCTCCAAGTTTAAGCCATTAAGAAAACGAGCCATGGTTGCTTCGAGTCTTCTTCTACATCTGCCCTAATAATGGCAATCTCCATGTCTTTTTAATAGTCTTCCACACTTCGATCGCCTTGCGTGAGACTTTGCAATTTTTGATACAAGCCTCGATAGTAACGGCTGGGCACAAAGCGCTTTCTCATCACGGCCTTCATGTCTTGCCACGTCGCAATCAGATGTTCTCCATTCCGACGTTTGTAGAATTTTATATGTTATTTTAAGTAAACTGTGCTGGGTTACCTTCAAACCGAGTAGCTGTGGGGTTTTGAAAAAATTTTTAAGACCTCATATGTTGCCGACGGAAGCTAATTTTTGGATATGTCATAATATAAAAAAATTCCTACTTTACTATAAAATTTAATGAAGTTTCGGGGTCGATAGCTATGCAAAAAAAAGTATTTTGAAATTGCCATTGAAATAGAAAGCAAAAGCAGCAACATTTATTTTTCATTTCACGTCAATAATGTGACTTTATTTCTATGAAATTATTAGAAAATCCCTTAATAAGAAATGACGTTATATAGAATGAAATAATTCTTGAAATAAATTCTTAACTTAAATTTTTATAATTTCCGCTAAAAGTATAGTTAATTATTCAATCTGCTATATCTTAGCTACTATCCAGTAACTTATTGCCTACACTATAAACTGCATATACGGTATGTTGTTGTAAGTTGCATATCCGGTATGTTGCATATGCGTATGTTGTTGTATACTTAATTATGTAATTAAGTCTACGGTCTACGGGTAAAGTAATGTTAATCTAGTGACGTTTCAATCCATGCGGGTCGGGGTGTTACACCTCTAATGGGGACATGGATTTCAAATCATCATCTTCGTCATCGGTCTAAATTTCTCCATTATCCAACGTCACCACAAGCTGCCTATTCGAGCATTGACTTGCTATGTGTCCCCCATGCCTTGACTTTTAAAACATTTAATATCACAAACGATTATGAGAATTAGGAGTTATAATTTTACCATGATTTCGTTGTTTGGAAAGCTTGGACTTTGGTTTTGGAATGGTGGACATTTGGGCCTTCTCTTCTTGCTTTGGATAGCTCTATCTCTAAGAATTGGATTGCAAGATTGATGAAGGTCATGTATTGTGTCCTTGCTCTTGAGCTGTTGCTCAATTTTGACTGCCTTTTGCACCATCCCTTCTATCTCCACATAATGTTGTAACTCAATCACATTAACAATCTCCTGGTTTAAGCCATTAAGAAAACGAGCCATGGTTGCTTTTCGGTCTTCTTCCACATCTGTCCTAATAATGGCAGTCTCAAGTACTTTGTTAATAGTCTTCCACACTTCGTTCGCCTTGCGTGAGACTTTGCAACTTTTGATACAAGCCTCGATAGTAACGGCTAGGCACAAAGATCTTTCTCATCAAGGCCTTCATGTCTTGCCACGTCGCAATCAGATATTCTCCATTCCAACGTTTGTAGAATTTGTATGTCATTTTAAGTAAACTATGCTTGGTTAACTTCAAACCGAGTAGCTGCAGGGTTTTGAAAAATATTTTAAGATCTCATATGTTGCCGACGAAAGCTGATTTTTGGATGTCATAATATAAAAAATTTCCTACTTTACTACAAAATTTAATGAAGTTTCAAGGTTGATAGCTATGCAAAAAAAAAAAAAAAATTTGAAATTGCCATTGAGATAGAAAGCAAAAGCAGCAACATTTATTTTTAATGTCAATAATGTGACTTTATTTTTAAGAAATTATTAGAAAATCCTTTACAAAGAAATGACATTATACAAATGAAATAATTCTTGAAATAAATTCTTAACTTAAATCTTTATGCTTTACTCTAAAAGTATAGTTAATTATTCAATCTGCTATGTCTTAGCTACTATCCGGTAACTTATTGCATACACTGTAAACTGCATATACGGTATGTTAGTTGCATGTACGGTATGTTGTTGTAAGTTGTATATCCGGTATGTTGCACATACGATATGTTGTTGTATACTTAATTATGTAATTAAGTCTACAGTCTATGGGTAAAGTAAATTTAATCTAGTGACGTTCCAATCCATGTGGGTCAGGGTGTTACACCTCCAATGGGGACATGGATTTCAAATCATCTTCTTCGTCATCGGTCTCAATTTCTCCATTATCCAACTTCACCATAAGTTGCCTATTCGAGCATTGACTTGCTATGTGTCCCCCATGCCTTGACTTTTAAAACATTTAATGTCACGAAAGATTCTAAGAATTAGGAGTTACCATGATTTCCTTGTTTGGAAGGCTCGGACTTTGGCTTGGGAATGGTGGACATTTGGGCCTTCTGTTCTTTCTTTGGATAGCTCAGTCTCCAAGAATTGGATTGCAAGATTGATGAAGGTCATGTATTGTCCCTGCTCTTGAGCTGTTGCTCAATTTTGACAGCCTTTTGCACCATCTCTTCTATCTCCACATAACGTTGTAACTCAACCACATTAACAATCTCCTGGTTTAAGCCATTAAGAAAACGAGCCATGGTTTCTTCTACATCTGCCCTAATAATGGCAATCTCCATCTCTTTGTAATAGTCTTCCACACTTCGGCGTCATTTTCATGGATAATAAAAGTCTCAAATGAGGTGATAGTTGGAGCTTGTAAATGATTATTATGATTGCACTATTCATTACCATTCGGATAAGGCTAATATTGTTACAGATGCTATAAGTAGAAAGTTGTTGGGACAATTCCCATCATTACCTACTATTCGGATAAAGTTGATCAAAGTGGTTGCCACACCAGATCAAGTCACCGCTCATTTAGCAACCTTGGTGGTTCGACGTACTCTTAGAGATTGGATCATAGAAGCACAATGTAAAAATCCATCGTTGTAGAAGATTAGGAACGAGATTGGTACGGAGAAAGGATTTTGGAATTGCTTCGGATCAGGCCAGTATGTTTAAAGGAAAAGTTTATGTGCTTGTGGATAAAGATTTGAAGAAGAAGATATTGGAGGATGCTCATTTTAGCCCCTACGCAGCATATCCTAGCAGTACAAAAATGTATTATGATCTTTGAGATAGATTTTGGTGTAGGAATATAAAAAGAACTATAGGCTACATTTGTGAAAAAAATGCAGTGTGTCAACAAGTTAAAGCAAAACATCAAAGATCAAGAAGGTTGTTAAATCCATTGGAAAACCTGAGTGGAAGTGGGATAATTTTGATGGACTTTGTGGTCGGATTTCCGAAGACAATAAGAGGTCATAATGCTATATGGACAATAGTGATCATCTAACCAACTCAGCTAATTTTCTTCCAATGAAAATGACATTTGGCTTAGATAAACTAACACAGTTATACATTAGAGAGATTGTAAGATTGCATGGTAACCCTATCTCTATTGCGTCTAATAGAGATCCAAGATTTACATCTAAATTTTGGAAGAGTTTACAAGGAGCCATGGGAATGAGATTGAATTTTAGTACAGTATCCTCAATTATATGGTCAATCTGAAAGGACCATTCATACTAAGAGTCTGTGTTCTGGATCTGAGAGGCAGTTGGGAATCTTGATAGAATTTGCGTATAATAACAGACTTCAAGCAATCCTTGGAATGGCACCGTTTGAAGCTCTAGATGGTAGAAGATGCATCTCAACTGTGCATTAGGATGATGTCAGAGAAAAAAGTGTCGGGACCACAGACCATTAAAAGAACTATTGAAGCAATAGATAAGATCTGTATTAGGATTAAAGGCGGTGCAAGATAGACAAAGAGCTATGTAGATACTAGAAGGAAAGACTTGGAATTTCAAGTTGGAGATAAAGTCTTTTTAAAGGTGGCAACAATAAAGGGCGTACTCAAGTTTAGTAATAAAGGAAAATTACGACCTCGTTATATCAGACCTTTCGAGATACTTGATAGGGTCGATAATACATGATCTTGATCATGTGGACAAATACTAATCTCTAAAAGTATAGAAATGTTTATCTTATGAGGAATTACCATTATAAAACTGGATCGAATGGTGCATAAGTTACGGAGCAAAGAGATTCAACCGAACAAGGTACAATGGAGTACGAGGATTAGAAGCTACTTGGGAAAGAGAAAAGGAAGTTAACGATCCAACACTCTTTGCCCAACCATAAGGTAAATTTCAGGGATGAAATTGTTTTTATGTGCAAGTGATGTAGAAGCCCAAAAAAGTAAAATAGAATTATACCTTGTTTGAAACACATTATTGAGTGGAGAATGCATTTTAAATAGTGATTGGATGAAAAATATGTTGTTAAAAAATATGGAATTTTTTTTGATTTACGAGTAATATTATATTATTAAAGAATGTGTAATTGAAAATGAGTTTTGAAAAAATGATTTTTTTGTAAAAATGTGGATCAAATAGGGTGTTAGGCTTTTACTTTAATGTGATGATCTAGTACCATGAGCCTAACCCATAGACAAGCCTTATACTCAGCCTACATAAGAAATGAAAGCCCAATACTAGTCTGATATGCCTTAAAAAAATTTAATCTCATAGAGGTTCAACAAGCAACCATGCATATTTTCAAAAAATCATTTTTTTCAAAACTCATTTTCATCCACACATTCTCCCCAAAAATAATTTTACACATAAATCGAAAACTTTTGCTTATTTTTTTAACCCCACATTCTCCAAAAAATAGCTATTTCAAAACACATTTTCATACAAAAATGGGGCTCAAACAAGGGCTTAATATTTCCTAAAAGATTGGACCCGACAATGAAAATTTAATTTTATATAGTAAATATTTTCAAGACTAGATTTGCACACAAGTTATTTTTCGAAAGGATCAAATTATAAGTAAAAAGGGCTTATAAGTTTCTATTTGGGGATTTTTGTTGTTCCCTTATGTTATATATTTAATAAAGTTTCAGGACCCTGGGTGAAACTTTAAATTAAAAACCCACTTCATTTTATGTGTGTGTGTAGAGGAATGTATATGGGATGAAATGTTTTCATTAATTGGTGAGGAACTAAACATTAAACCTCAAATAAAAATGCATGAGATGAAACCTAAACCTTTCTTGTATTCTCTTTAATTGGTAAATGATTGCCAACGTTTTATTTTTCATCAAGGACCAATTGAAATTAACTTTTCAGTTGCTCCAAAGCCTTCATATTCTTTCTACTATTTATGTACATTTTATTTACGGATGTACACATTGTGAACAAGAAAGATTTTTAAAAATAATGGAAAGAAAAGAGGTTCGTTGGAAGATTTAATGGGCTCGGCTGAGGAGAGTTTTGCTAAATTGGCCAGGTATTGCCATAACATGAGAAGAACTAATCCTGGCTCGAAACTTTTATTCTGACGGAGGGAGATAATTGTTTTAAGGTTCTCTTCATAACTCTTGGACAGTGCATTCAGAGATTTCAAAATACGATGGGTTCCCTAGTCGATGGTACAACTCTAAAAGCAAGATATGAAGGCAAGTTAACTATTGCTACATGTCAAGATGCCAACATCTAAATTTACCCTCTTGCATTCGGCATAGTCGATAGCGAGAATGATATGTCGATGCGTTGGTTCTTCACAAAGTTTAGGGATATAATCGGGGAAGTCGAGGATTTTACCTTTGTAACTAATCGGGGACAGTCTATGATAAATGATATCGTTGAAATATTTCTCAAGGCACATCATGGATATTGCATGTACCATATATAAGGCAACTTTAAGACTAAGTTTCGGGGCACAACCATCGTTTCATTGTTCAGGAGAACGGTCGAAACTTATAGTGTTGAAGAGTGTAATAAGTTCATGGTGAAAATATGAATAAATCTTTATCGACGTGGGAGTATCTGACAAATATGGGGAATGAACATTGGTGCCCACATTTTTCAGGTCGTCGATACAATATGATGAGGTCAAACAATGCGAAGTCTCTCCATGCATTATTCAAGAAGGATTGAGAGTTACCAATCATCACAATGATTGAGAACATTCGTAACAAGTTGTAGTAGTGGTTTCGTGACCGATTCCGCACAAAGTTGCTAGTACGTGCTAGCCTCGACTCAAGAGGATAAACTCTTCAAGGCTGTAGAGCTTGCGAGAAAGTTGTTTGTAGAACTTCTGGATGAGTTACGCTTCTCCGTGAAATGTGCATGTATAGCATACATGGTGCACTGATCGATAACACATGCACTTGTCATCGATTTCAGTTGGAGAGTTTTCTATGTGTGCATTTATTCATCGGAACATGGTTGTATGTGTAAGTGTGTGGTTTCTAAATTTTGAAGATTATTTTTAAGGCTAAGAGCTAGGTAGAAAGAAAGGAGTCCCATCTACCTTAATGAAGGAATATTTACGCTAAGGAGAATGGAGAGGAGAACAGTTGGATGTAGGGACACGTGGCATGGGATCCTGGGCAGATCATCCGTTCATAGGTGTCAATCAGTCCATCCGTAGGTCGCCAGGTATTAAATGTTTCCGAACATATCAATACGAATTGACCGTTTGGTGTCTGCCACACGTCCCATCAACCAAGCTAAGGATTTGATTTTGAGGAGATCTTCTCACAAAAGATCTTGGCATCTGCAGGAAAGTGAGTACGGGGTGTGGCGATGTAGAGTGCGGGCCTTTGCATCCGTCGTGTTTAGCGGGTGAGTTCGGATCATCTACGAGGTGAGCAGCGTTTCGGTTTGGGTATTGGATTCGGTTCATCCAATATAAATTCAGTTCACCTCGATATAGATTCAGTTCGTTCGCCACGTGGCAATACGAAATCAGTTCGTGCACATGTGGTGGACGGACTGGAAAGGTTAGGTGGAGGGCCTCTAAAGGCCCGTAACAATAGTCCCTTAAGTCCGTGTATATATATTTTATATAATATATAGACTTTATTGATGTTGCTATATCATGTTATTTTATGGAGTGTACGCGTTAGTCATTGTAGGAGAGACGAAAAAAGGTATGCAGAAGTAAAGTCCTGATGCAAGAACGAAGCGTTGGGTGATCAAATTTGGGAAAAATTGTTGTAGAGGTGAGGTCCTTGTAGAAGGACGAAGTGATGAGCGTTGGTAACATTGGACAAAGGTTGTTGTAAAAGCGAGTTCCTTGCTGAAGGATGAGGTAATGAGCATTGGCAACATTGGGAAAAATTGTTGCAAAGGCGAAGTCCTTGTTGAAGGACGAGGTGATGAGTGAGTGCAACTTTGGATAAAGTTGTTGCAAAGGCGAAGTCATTGCTGAAGGAAAAAGTTATAAGCGTTGGCAACTTTGAGAAAAGTTGTTACAAAGGTGAAGTCCTTACTGAAGGACAAAGTGATGAGTGTTGGCAATTTTGGGAAAAGTTATTGGAAAGGCGAAGTCCTTGTCCTTGCTGAATGACGAGGTGTCTGTTGGTAACTTTGAGAAAAGTTGTTGCAAAGGCTCTTTGCTGGAGGATGAGGTGACGAGTGATGGCAACTTTGGGAAAAGTTGTTACAAAGGCGAAGTCCTTACTGAAGGACGAGGTGACGAGTGTTGGTAACTTTAGGAAAAGTTGTTGCAAAGGCGAAGTCCTTTTTGAAGGACAAGGTGATGAGTGTTGGCAACTTTGGGAAAAGTTGTTTCAAATGCGAAGTCCTTGCTGAAGGACGAGGTGATGGGTGTTGGCAACTTTGGGTAAAGTTTTTACAAAATCGAAGTCCTTGCTGAAAGACGAGGTGATAAGTTTTGGTAATTTTGGGAAAAGTTGTTGCAAAGATGAAGTCCTTGCTGAAGGACCAGGTGATGGGTGTTGGTAACTTTGGGAAAAGTTTTGCTAAGACGAAGTCCTTACTGAAGGACGAGGTGATGAGTGTTGACAACTTTGGAAAAAGTTGTTGCTAAGACGAAGTCCCTGCTGAAGGACGAGGTGATGAGTGTTGGCAACTTTGGAAAGTTGTTGCAAATGAGAAGTCCTTGTTGAAGGACGAGGTGATGAGTGTTGGCAACTTTGGGAAAAGTTTCAGTAAAGGCGATGTCCTTCCTGAAACACAAGGTGGTGAGTATTGGTGACTTTGGGAAAAGTTGTTGCAAAGGCGAAGTCCTTACTGAAAGACGAGGTGATGAGTGTCGGCAACTTTGGGAAATGTTGTTGCAAATGCGAAGTCCTTGCTGAAGGACAAGGTGTTGAGTGTTGGCAACTTTAGGAAAAGTTGTTGCAAATGTCAAGTCCTTGTTGAAGGACGAGGTGATGAGTGTTGGCTTGGGGAAAAGTTTTTGTAAAGGCGAAGTCCTTGCTGAAGGACGAGTTGATGAGTGTTGGGAAATTTGCGAAAAATTGTTACAAAGTCGATGTCCTTGTTGAAGGACGAAGTGATGAGTATTGGCAACTTTGGAAAAAGTTGTTGCGAATGCGAAGTCCTTGCTGAAGGACGAGGTGATGAGTTTTGGTAATTTTGGGAAAAACTGTTGCAAAGGCGAAGTCCTTGCTGAAGCACGAACTGATGAGTCAACGTAACTTCTGGAAAAGTTTTTGCAAAGCCGAAGTCTTTGCTGAAGAACGAGGTGATGAGTATTGGCAACTTTGGGAAAAGTTGTTACAAAGGCGAAGTCCTTGCTAAATGATGAGGTGATGAGTTTTGGCAATTTCGGGAAAAATTGTTTCGAAGACGATGTCCTTGCTGAAGGATGAAGTGATGAGTGTTGGCAACTTTAGGAAAAGTATTTGCAAAGCCAAAGTCCTTGCTGAAGAACTAGCTCATCAGTTTTGGAAACTTTGAGAAAAATTGTTGCAAAGACGAAGTCTTTGCTGAAGGATGAGGTGATGAGTGTTGGCAACTTTGGGAAAAGTTGTTGCAAAGGCGAAGTCCGTTCTGAAAGACGAGGTGATGAGTGTTGGTAACTTTGGGAAATGTTGTTGCAAATGCGAAGTCCGTGCTAAAGGACGAGGTGATGAGTGTTGGCAATTTTGGAAAAAGTTGTTGCAAATGCGAAGTCCTTGCTGAAGGACGAGGTGATGAGTGTTGGCAATTTTGGAAAAAGTTGTTGCAAATGAAAAGTCCTTGTTGAAGGATGAGTTGATGAGTGTTGGCAACTTTGGGAAAGGTTCTCCTTGTTGAAGGACGAATTGATGAGTTTTGGCAACTTTGGGAAAAATTGTTACAAAGGTGAGATCCTTGCTGAAGGACGAAGTGATGAGTGTTGGTAACTTTGAGAAAATTTGTTGCAAAGACAAAGTCCTTGCTGAAGGACGAAGTGACGAGTGTTCGCTACTTTGGAAAAAGTTGTTGCAAAGTTCCTTGCTGAAGGATGAAGTGATGAATGTTGGCAACTTTGGGAAAAGTTGTTGCAAAGGCGAAATCCTTGCTGATTAGGCTACTTAGGGCTTCGTGCTAATAATTTGAAGTTTTTCGCATCTTCCCAATGAAACCAAACCTATCATTTCACATGTTTCACTTTGAGTATGTTTGATGGATATTATTGAGGATATCATGTATTTTAAATAGTAATATAATGAGAAATATGTGGTTAAAAAGTAAGGAAAAGTTATTGACGTAATGAAAAATATTATTTTATTGAAGAATGTGTAATTGAAAATGAGTTTTGAAAGAATGTATTTTAAAAGAATGTGTAACAAATAGGGGCTTTGCAAAAAATCTTCCATCTCTGCCTTTTATGTGTTTTTTCCATTCTCTCTGTTCCCCCTTTTTCTCCGGCTACCAAGACCCTAAAACTTCGATGATAACTCTTTCTTTTTGACGCGTTCGGTAACATTTTCTATTTCTTAGCTTTCAAAATTCGAAATGGCCACTGAGAGGAATATAATTACGTCCATAAGTGAGGAGGGACGAAGTGTTGGAAGTTCTGCTGTTAGGGAACCCATAGTCGTCAACTCGGACGAACTAGGTAGGGCCATTAGGTCGGGAGAAAAGGACCATGCTATATCTACCTAATCTTTTACCTAAAGTTTCATCTAATTGATACATGGCGACCCCTATTGGGGGCGCCTGTGGGCCCAGGCGCCCTCCTAAGGGGGGCCGCCATGTGTCAATTATGTGAAACTTTATGTAAAATTTTATGTACAAGAAGTTTAATCCGGGAGAAAATATCTGGAGGCTTCCAACCCATCATGTAGACACTTCGATTAAATGGAGGGCCTCTGATTACCCCTCCAACGTTACCCAATAAATTTTGGCAAAGTGTAAACGGTCTTTAGGATCCCGAATAATATAGAACTAATAATCCCTGCGTGCTACCCAAGGCGGGATGCGTTGCCATAAACGAGAATCTACTGAGAACGGGGCCTGGGACTTCCTTTTCATCCCTTCTTTAGGTTAGTTCTCCATTCCTATGGGTTGGCTTCAACCTAACTACATCCTAACTCCTGGGCGCAGATGATTGGTTGTGGATGTTATGGCGTCAGGCCAACCAAGATGTTGACATGCCCTTTAGCGTCTTCCATTCCATTTACTTTCCCAAAAGCATAACTGGGGGGGGGGAGATTAAGTGGTGGTACTACTTGACCCCTTGGGGATCCCACTCCCCATTTGTGGTGGGCATGCCCTATTCGGTGAAGAAGTGGAGGAGGTCACGGTTTTGGGCAACGGGAGATGGGACACCATGGAAAATCCACATGACTCCTCTTACTGTCCCCACTTCTTACTCTTGAGTCAGTAAGTCGCTTTTCCTAGCTTATTTTACTTGGAATTGTTTCTTATTTCTTAATATCTTCTTTGTTTGCCTCTTTACCGAGGTGTGAAATCTCCGAGGAGGAGTGGAATATTATCAGCCATATCTACCTATAGCCCTTGAAGGACCGGAGCTACAATGAGCTGATCGACAAAAACACTCACGTCACCCTCCATGGTGCTAAGATTTTTATATGGTGTT
>CAIGRR010020511.1:0-13404 GCA_903798365.1 Fraxinus sp. 1973-6204
ATCATAGAGTACGGAATGGACGGAGGAGCACCGGTGGCCACCACCGCGGCCGGAGGCGGAGGTGGACCGGCGCCTTTCCTCTTGAAGACGTACGAGATGGTTGACGACACGACAACGGACGACATCGTATCGTGGAGCGGGAACATGAAGAGCTTCGTGGTCTGGAACCCACCGGAATTCGCACGCGTCCTTCTTCCCTCCTACTTCAAACACAATAACTTCTCCAGCTTCATCCGCCAGCTCAACACCTATGTACGTGTATCTATATCTGTATTTATAGATGCGTGAGCTGTAATGTGCTTACAATTTTTCAATTGATCGTTTGAAATTAATTGATCCATTTGCTATTCTTCTGTACAATAATATTACATGCAATTCCAAAAAAATTTCTTATTTTTTAACCACTCATTCTCCATCAATCTACAGTTGCAAATGCATTCTTAACCTAAACCTAAAGGGGGCTCGTACAGGACGTCTTGCAGTTTCTTGAAATGAAGTATAAATGAAATTATATAAGTTATTAACTCATATGATAAATCATAGAAAGAAAGCTTTGGAGTTGCAAATTTGTTTTGTTAGTTGTAGGTGAAATTCAGTCGTTAATTACTGAATTTAAAATTTGCTGTATGATTGAGATTTTCTAAATTCTGTCTCACTTCAAGATTCTTGGTCAATGTTATTTATCAAAAACTTAGGATGGAATCAACATATCATCGTGCCAACCCGTAGGAATTGTGACTGATAATGTTCCAGAAGAAAGAACCTAACTTAAGAATTGACCAGCTGAAGATTTTGAGATAAAGGAGCTTGGCAAACTCAATTACTTTTAGGAATTAAAGTAGCACATTTGAAAGAGGGAATCTTTGTATCAGGAGAAAAGAATGTGCTTGATCTTCTCAAAAAGACAGGAATGCTCATATGCTAGCCATTTTATGCACCTATTGACCTTGATAATTAACTGAGTGAAACAGATCAGGCTGCAACAGTGGATCGAAGGAGGTCCTAGATGTTAGTTGTCAAACTGATTTATCTATCAGACATAGCACTTGATATAGCCTATGTTGAATGTCTAGTGAATCAATTTATGCACGATCTGAAAGAGACACATCTTCAAACAGTTTGCAGAATCTTGCTCTATTTTAAGTTTACCCCAGAAAAAAGACCACAGAGCTAGGTTAAGAAGCCTGTACATATAAGATTGGGCAGGATTGTTGTAGGTATAAGGTCAAGCTATTTTACCTTGCAAGAACTGGCAATTTAGAAAAGCAAGAAGTGAACTATTGTGGCAAGATCAAATGCCAAAGCAGAACTTAGAGCCTCGGTACATGGAACACGTTATATGTGAACTATTGTGGCAAGATCAAATGCCAAAGCAGAACTTAGAGCCTCAGTACATGGAACACGTTATATGTGAACTATTGTGGCTCAAAATCATTCTTCAAGATCTTAAATTCAAATGGCGAGAACCAATCAATATTTTTTGTGATAACAAGTCTACATCAATCTAGCTCACATTTCAGTTCAACGTGATAAAAATAAACATGTTGAAGTCTATAGACACTGCATAAAAGAGAAGTTAGATAGTGGATCTGACATACACTCCATACATTTCAACAAATGGACAACTTGCAGTCATTAACTAAAGGACTAGCCAATCTCCCATTTCAAGCAATCACAAGCAAGTTGGAAATGTATAATATCTATTCACCCGTTTGAGGGGGAGTTTCGGGAAATTTATGGTCTTTTGAATATTTGAAAGTCTTTGTACAACTGTGCCTATTCCTTTTATTTATGGTCAGGTATATTCCTTGATTTATAGGGATTGACAGAGTAATCAAACGTGCCTAAGTTAGCTTATTCACTTTGTATGTCGAATATCACATTTTCCCTTATAACCATATGTTTGTGTTATGTATATACAGTTATTCGAAAGATAACTATAAGGAAAATGGAAAGGAGTACTATATTTATAAGCTAATCTTGTTTGTAGAATCTTCTGACACCCTAGTAACCATTTACTAGCTAGAACAGCCAAATAACTGGAATTTTTTTCCAAAGTTCTAATAACATGATTAAAGAATCACAAATTTCATAGTAGAGTATAAAATGCATAAAAAAGCTGAAAAAAAAAATACTAAAAATAAGAAAAATGAACCATAAAGACATGGAAAAGTTAACTAAGGCCTCAAAAGTCAGATTCAATTGGGAAGAGCCTATTATCACCAGTGTCAGGTTCAAAAGAGCCCGCATACACGCTTCCAGATCAAAAGTTATGCCTATTTAAAGTTCTTCCACCCCATGATACTTTTAGATTTTTGACCATCCAAATGCTCCAATGCCCCTTCTTCAGTTCTTCTAAATCAAAACATGCTATGGAACAATGGAAGAAGGAATTTTCAGGACCAGAGCAATAAACGCCATTGGTCCCAGCTAACTGCAGTCTGATTGATGCTAAGAAGTTTCTTAAGAAATGATTTGGGTCTTTAAGCAAGAGTTCACACAACTTGAACCCTTGTTCCCTTCCCCCATCCACCAAGGAACGGGAAATTCTAGATAGGCTATCGTTTCTTGCTTAAAGGAATCCATGACGGAACACTAGAAGCTATGAAAGAATGATGGACCACAAGATGAAATGCAGAACATTAGACAACTGAAACTTATGTGTGACTGCAATGAACAAGTACCATTTCATCTACATGCAAATTTAATTCTGACCACTTATTCTTACATTTTCAATCATCTTTATCTTCTCTGTGAAGAATTATGGCAAACAGGTAAAAGCCAGGTGTCAAATTGCCTTGTTAATTTCCTGGTTGTGTTTTTGTATTTACTCGTGTTCAATTGCTGATCCTTTCTGTGAAATTAAATTTTTAGTTTCTTGCAAGTAAATATGTAATAAATGGTGTGTTGAGGGGCATAATCAGGTGAAAGATGACCAATATGGTGGGACATTTCTTGCTTCCGTCCATATATCTGATGCAATCTTAGAAGAACATATTTAGGGATAGACTAAAACTTGCACGGTCCATTTTGGTGGTTAAAGTATATAGTTACTTTTGACCTTTAGTAGATGTAGCAATGAACTGAGTGGAGCAATGAAAAAGGAATTCATATAGCCGCCAGAAGTATATAGGGAATAGGTTTTGTTGTTGTTTCCTAATAGGTATTTACGTGAGGAGTTGTGTGTAGATTATATTTGTTTAGCAAGTGATAACTCAATGTGCTGATTATGTTAATAGATCAGATAATTATAATATCATTTATACTCGGAAGTTATATTGTGTTACTATGGTACCTATTTAGTTTCTACTATATGTAGGCATTGAAACGTGCAGCCATCTAGGCTTGTTTAGCGAATTAAGAGATAAGAAAGGGATGAAGATTGAGCAGGTAGAAACCTGGCTGTTATTATACCTATACTTCTAATGAAGCATATCTTGTCGATTGCATATTTGGGGATCGTTTGTTTGAACGGTCTGTGCACATAATTAATATGCTTCATACTTTTGTATGTGCACGGTTTCAGTGCGATATGTATTGTATCTTTAGATGGTATGGTCTTCTTCGCTTAAACCACCACTTTTCTCAAGGTGTAAAGATTACTGAGAATTTTGGACATAAATATGTTCCCAGACATTCCCCTCTTTATTGCTATGCACGCCTTCTAATAGTTCTCTATATGCTATTGACATTTTCATAGGCCTCCCCTTTTGGATCATTTTTAAAACCTTTGAACAAAAAAATAAAAAAAGAAAGAATCTGAAGTAAATCTCATGTTTGACTGAATGAATTGTTTTTTGGGTCAAACTAATTTCCCTTTGATTCTCAGATGCTGGAATTGTATTAATGGCCTAGCTGTGTTTGTTTGTAGGGATTTAGGAAAATTGATCCAGAAAAATGGGAATTTTCTAATGAAGAATTTGTGAAAGGTCAAAAACATCTTCTAAAGAATATCCATCGCAGAAAGCCTATACACAGCCACAGTCAACCTCAAGGTTCTGTTGATCCGGAAAGAGCAGCATTTGAGGAAGAAATTGAGAAGTTGTCACTTGAAAAGACTGCTCTTGAAGGAGATATTTTGGGATTTGAACAACAGCAGTCTGCTGCAAAGCTCCAGTTGGAAAGCCTAAAACAACGTGTAGGTAGCATGGAGCTGCGGCAGGAGAGATTGCTGACCTTCCTGGACAAAGCAGTTCAGAATCCCGAGTTTGTTGAACGCCTTACTCAGAAGCTTGAATCAATGGATCTTTCATCATATAATAAGAGGAGGCGACTCCCTCAGGTTGATGACTCCCCCCAGACAATTCAGGAAAATATTTTTGTTGATAATCACAGCTGCTCTAGGCCTGAGTTCGGCAACATATTTCATCAAGACTTTTGCAATAAGCTCAGGCTGGAGTTGTCACCTGCTGTTTCAGACGTCAACTTGCTTTCACACAGCACACAAAGCTCCAATGAAGATGGGGAAAGTCCTGAAGGGAGGATGGACGGATGGTCCAAAGATGTGCACTCAAGGACTGGTGGTGTTTTATGCTTCCCTGAAGAGTTAGACTTATCAGATTCATCTTTGTCGTGTAAAGCAGGACCCGAAAGCCCAAAACTTCATTCCTTGCAGCGATGTTTCAGTGCATATGATGAAGGCGATGGTCTTATCTCCTGCCAACTAAATCTTACTCTAGCATCTTCTTCTTTGGAACCTGACAAAAATAAAAACTCAGATAGAGTGGCTCCCTCAGGTCAGGAAATTG
Source organism: Fraxinus sp. 1973-6204 (assembly GCA_903798365.1). Classification (NCBI taxonomy): domain Eukaryota; kingdom Viridiplantae; phylum Streptophyta; class Magnoliopsida; order Lamiales; family Oleaceae; genus Fraxinus; species Fraxinus sp. 1973-6204. The sequence goes on from CAIGRR010020511.1 coordinate 4,749, forward strand.
GTACTGAACCGAGGTTTAATATTCATCCAGATATCAGAACTCATTCTGATAATGATCCCACTTTGTCTTCACCACACAAGGGTCATAAGGAGAAGCAAGTGCCTGCAACTGTCCAGAATCGGGTGAATGATGTATTCTGGGAACAATTTTTAACCGAAAGACCAGGATGTTCTGATACTGAAGAGGCGAGCTCTAAGTTTAGGTCAAACTCTTACGATGAACAGGAAGAGAAGAAACCAGTCCAATTAATATCTAGAGAGACACAAGATGTGGAGCATCTCACTCTCGGATAACAATCATTGCCTCTAGGCCTGGCACTAATTCAAGGCTTCTCCCAGTGCTGTTGTGTGCTTTGTGGAAATACAAATATAGGCCATATTGCTTTTCTCTCTACGTAATAAGTGTGTTTAACTAAATATTATGATGATAACCTGGTCGAAAAAGGTTAGATGCGGAGATTTATTGATCGTGATTGTTCGATGGCTTTATAAGCCTTGTTTAGTTATATAATATTGTGATCCAAGTTTTTAATGCTATTCCTATGAACATTAGAATATAAGGCAGATATATGTTACCGATATAAGTTAGCTGTGATATAAAATCACGATTCTTCAGTACCGGACTCTCAGTTCATTATAAAAGACTAATGTATTGACAAGTGAGGCTCAGAAGGGGTGGTGCTTCCTGAAAGAATACACTCAACTCACTTAGGGCGTCAAGGTGTCAAGTTTAGGATGAGATTACTCTTTCGACGCTACCTGATTGCTTATACTAAAGCTACGAGGATACTGTGCATGGCTAGAATGTAATCTTTATAATTGTGATGCGCTATAAACACTCAAAACTTAATGTATGTAACAATTGAAGGACTCAAATTGAAACTAATTTTGATGTACCACCTCAAAACTTTTAAGCGTACATATATCAACACACATTCAAACAAGGGAAAGTATGTCTAACTAACACCTTCTAATGTTCTACTCCAAATCACACAATTACCAGAAGTCACGACAAGAGCAAACACCCCCTTTAAAATGATGGAATCTATTGGCATCTCTAACAACGATTTCTCTATTCACGATGCTACAGATGAACTTCAGAACTACATGGCAGTCTCCACAAACACGCAGGTTTTTAACTATCCGTATGGTTGTTCCAGGAACAGAATTTAGCAAACCGTAAGCGAGAGCCAGTCTCTCGCTATGCCAAAAGAGCTGTCTTTCCTTCTCTTGCTGTCCCATGTCGTGCAAAACTGAACTAGTGTCAGGTACATAACCTCTTCTCCTCATCTCGGCATCCAACTCCTTAAGAAGGTCAAAAATTTCATCCTTCATTGGATGTGTCGTCTCCCCAGCATAGAAAACTTGGTTCTCCTTTGACAAGTTGACACAACTGTAACCAGGTTCCTTTCTCCCTTCCATGGCAAGCATAAATTTTCTGACTTTCGATACATTTTCCCACATACCAGCACCAGCATAAGTATTAGATAGCAATATGCACGATGATGGATCTTCTGGTCCAAGTTCCAGCAGATGATTTGCAATTCTAACTCCCATTTCACTTTTCCCAACTCGCCTAGAAGCGCTCAACAAAGCAGCCCATGCAGCTTCGTCAGGCTTGAACGGCATTGAGTTAAGGAGGCTCTCAGCCTCTTCAAGATGTCCCGATCTACTATAAAGATCCAATAAGCACGTATAATGTTGCAGAGACGGTTTTAATAAATAATCATCGACCATAGATTTGAAAAGTTGGCGACCTTTGTTAACTAAGCCAACATGACTACAGGCATAAATTAGCCCAACAAACGTCACTTCATTTGGCTTCAAACCAACAGAAGTCATCTCATCGTACAATGACAATGCTTCATCAGCTTGCCCATGCTGTGCCATTCCAACTATTATAGAGGTCCAAGAAACAACATCTCTCTTCGAAATAAGACTAAAAATCTTCTCTGCCGCTAATACGTCACTACATTTAGCATACATATCAATCAATGCATTACTAATAAACAAGCTAGACTCATAACCAAAACCTATAACTACTCTGTGAACCTGCTTCCCAAGATCCAACACAGCTAAGCTAGCTGAAGCACCAATCATACTCGAAAGAATAAAAGGGTCCTCGATATAAACTCCTCCTCTTCTCATTTCGATGAAAAGCCTAATCGCATCAACCAAAAGCCCACTCTGCACAAACCCCGATATCAAAGCAGTCCAAGAGTACAGATTTTTCCTCGGCATTCCACGTAAGAGCTCAATAGCCTCACTCTTCCTCTCTGCCCGCGCATATCCATATATCAAGCTAGTCCAAGAAATCACAGTTTTTGACAAAATGGAATTAAAAACTTTATGTGCAGTATCAGGCAGTCCACATTTTGCATAAAGATAAACCAGGGACGACTTAACAACGTCATCATGCAAAAACGGCGATACCAGAAACTGGGCATGCACTTGCTGGCCTAGTTTCAAGGCAGTCAAATTAGCACAAGCCTTAACGAGACTTGCAAAGATAAAATGGTCCGGTTGGAAGCCATCAAGTAGAAACATGGTGGAGAACAAAGATAGGGTGTTTTGAAAAAGGTTGGCTTGGTTGTGGGCAGTGAAAATTGACGCCCATGAGGCCAAGTCGCGTTCGGCCATTTCGTCGAACAGTTGGAGGGCGTCATTTGGATAGCCACATTTTCCGTACACATCAATGAGGGTGTTAGGATAAAGGAGGCCACTGTGGTCTAGGCCGGATTTGATTATGTGGGCATGGAGTTTCTTGCCTTGGGTCGGGAGGTGGCGCTTGCCGCATTGCTGAAGTTGGTGAAGAAGGCCAGTGTGAGGCATTCATGACCATTAGGCTAGTAACTCAAAGATAAATTCTCATCTGTCCCTTGCCTTTGCATAGAGAAATCATCATTTGTTGTCCACAAATGTCCAGTTTTATACTCCATGCTATTAGTCTAGATTACAATTTCTACTTTTGGATCTCAGAGTCGATCCCAAGTATAAATTCTTGACGGATGTCACATTGTTTCTAGTCTTGCAGCGGAATTATTATTATTTTTTTATTGACGTAGGAATTCGCAACTGTTATTCGTGAGTGCCTACTGAGTAAACTTCACTTCATGTGCAGTAGCCCGCAAACTACACGGGAGAGATAAATCGCACTGGGGGTGCATCGGACTCGATCAAAGAAGTGTTGATAGGAGATTCGAACTCATGACTTTCAATTTCCGCGTTCACCCTCTCCACCAACTCGACCACCTCAAAGGGGTTTGCAACGGAATTATTTTTCTCCCATGGGACAGTAGCTTTACTTTGCTACACTACCTTTTGCCTTCTTCCATTACAAGTTGCAGTATGTGACACATTGTGAAGCTGATGTCTATGCTTAAATAAATTATAGTAGTTATATCAAATAGAGTAACACTCATCTTGACACCCATAAAAATTCTTGGAAATGTGGAACTACGAAAAATATGGTTAAATCATTTTGGGACTCCAATTTGATCTATTTGTGTCAATGACCTCTGTTACATTGGGCTACAACTTGGAAAAGTGTTGAAATAAATTCTAGAGAAATCTACATGACACAAAATGAGATTGGCCATGCCTACATAGTCATAAAATATTAAAACATTGAAAACTATTGGAAAAGTAGTTATGCGAAACATCATTGATCGTGGATTTTTGAACTTGATCTTGAATGTTAAAAGGTACGATTGAACCTCTCCTATCCGCTATAACTTTTGAAAAATTTAATTGTCTCCCCATCTCAATTGGCTTTAGAGTTGGAAGTCATGTATTCTATTATCCAAGGGAGAATGATGTCGAGCTATAGCTTTTTCAACAATGCGTCCTATGTTGATAGAATTTAAGGACGCTCACAACTTAGGCACAAGTACTACATAATTATCAAATAGCCTAACATGCGAGTCAGCCATAGGGGCTTTCTATGTCAAAAGAAGAGAAACCCTGTCCCTCTCCTTTCTTTGCCCCCAAGTCGCCACAGTCCATATCACAATCTAGCTGCTACTACTGATTGCATTTGTGAAGAATGATAGCTTCCTACAAGCATCATCTCTTCCAAGAAGTAGATTGATGTGATTACATTGGAACAATGTGGTATATAATCATATGTTTATAGCCCAACACTATCTATTTTATTACAATAGTGAATATTGCAACTGGGAATTTAGCAAGAAAAAAAAGCAGAGACTGTGTAAGCGATTGACCAGCCATATTTGCACATTTACTAGTTCAATGGGACCATATTAGGCTTCACTTGTATAAATTGTCTATCTCCTCTTTGAATTGAGATACAACCTTGTCTCTTCTGATTTTCATGGTGGGAGTCATTAAGCCACTATCAATCTGCAATTTGACACCGCGGTTGTTAAGAAGATACTATTCTCAAAATAGATTCATAGAAACGTAAACTTCCACGCTCTTGCAACAGAAATTTACCATGAAGGGCTCGTTAACCACGAGAATCGGTCCAACTTGAAATGAGCACTCTGAAGTCCTTCATTGGAAGAAAAGGCAAAGAGAAACAAGAACGTGAGATATTAGGTCAGTTGAACTTATGTTGTATCTTAAAATTCTAATTTCCGATTTTTTCGTGCAGAGGTTTCAAAACTTCAAGAGATCAGTTCTGTTAAGCTTCAACAGACGGTTTAGAATCTTCAAATTGTTTGACACTTTTGCTTAATTACACAATACGTGTGACCCTTGATTGCTTGTTGCAACTTTCTTAGTGCAAAATGTCAATGTAATGATCATCGTTCTTCAAGCAAAGTTAGCAAAGCAAAATAAAATACATCAAGTTCAAGTGAAGGACAAGAAGATTAAAGCTTTCTATGCATAAAATCTACATGTATAATTTTATGTAAGCAGCCAAAAGCTTTGCACTTCATGTTATCAACTTAATGTTTTAAACAGTTGTCCTAGGTGAAAGGAGGTCGTTTCCTTAAGCCAAATATCGAGGAATATTGATGTATAAGTTTGCTAAAGTAAAGACCTCTATATCGCTTCACTGAAGCTAATGTCTCGAGATTTTGTAAATGCTATGAATTTCTTAAATATGCATCTTACCATTTTCTCAACTCTTCATGCAACAGGCTAGTCAATATTTCCTTACTAATGTCAGAGGCCTCAGATTCCACTTTAGACGACCTTTTAGCTTCTGACAGAATCTCTTCCTTGTTTGGGACAATTATAGCTGCAAGACGTCGTTGATCCTACAAATTTGATGCAATGTAACACAAGTTTTGGAAGTATCATGTGCTTTATCACATATATGGCAATTGGTGAGGTATTGTCAGGAAACAGACGCAGGCATGCCTAATTGAAACAAATTAAAATTTCACCTGGCCAATGACTACAATCTGCTGAATAAGACTACTTCTGAGGGCGGCAGCTTCTATCTCTGCTGGCTCAACATTTTCGCCTATTTCACGACATTGAACAGTTAGTGACATGATGTTCACGTTTAATGAAATGTGTAAAGTCTCTGGGAAATACAGGAGATTATTAGTTATTACTACATTGATGCCTTACAAAAATTTATCCAATCAAACAAAAGGCTGCAACATACAACTATGGATCCATTAACTAATTATGTCATACCAAATAAATATGAACATATTAATTTTAAAATTTTCTGGAATTGTTTAGTTTGCTACTTGAAATAATTTTGTTGGAAGTAATAAATAAGTTTAGATACTATATGAAAATCAGACAGTTACGGAGTCTTTCGTAATTTCCAACTCATGTAATAGAAGATTTATAAACTCTGTTCTTTCTGAGAACACATTCTAGCGAATTTAGATTTATTGAACTATGTCAAAGAGGCACTTTTTTCGTTTTACAAAATTCATATTAGTACTTTACCAACAGATAGAAAAACGTGTGTACTGTAATAAACATTTTAATTTACCTGTTGAAAGGACTATAGTGTCCTTGGCACGTCCTTCAAGAACAATAACACCTGCAGCAGCACGACTTCGTCCAACAGAATGATGAGGACAAATCCAGCCAATATCACCCGTATTCAGCCAGCCATTCTCATCTAATACTTGTTTTGTTGCGAGTGGATTCTAGTTATTTCAAAAGAAAAGGTAAATAAATTTGATATAGAAGCTGCTGAACCTATTTTATCACTAGTAGCCCTCATACATGTATTGAATGCTCAACACTATATAGATCATTTTGAAGACCTACAACTATTTGGTAGAGAGCATATTACATTTTATGATTCAAGTCATTGAGTTACTCGGACTAACAAGAATATCTAAAATGTATACATTGAAATAAAATTGAGGACCGCATTGAAGACAACTATCAGGCGCATATGTTACATAGTCAATGTTGTTACTGTTATTTCTGGTAAGTTATATGGCAGGTGTGCATGGCATTGTCAGCAATATCTATTTTTCAGGTTACATGGTGGAAGGCGAGAATAGAAATTGTAAATATCAGCTACATAGAGCAAATATAAGTTATTAAGTTTATCAAAGACCAAAACAACTGCAAATACTAATCTAGAAAAACACTATTATTATTTTAAGAAGTAGAGAAGATGGACACCAATAGTGAAATTTGTAGAATATTAACGTTATCCAATTATTCTGCAGGGGTTTGAAGCCAAGAAAGAAATGTGGATACTTACTCTAAGTCTTGTGGAAACTATTCTATGTAGCATGGACATAATATTAAATTATTAATGCAGCTTTTAATTTGAAGCTTCTAATGAAGACATTCAAAATATAAAATCACATGTCTACGCATATGTGCATGTATGAATTTTTTGTGTTGAAGACGTCACTTAAATAATATAAATGTTGTCTTATCTAATAGCTTAAGCTTTTGGGTCAAGTGATTCAATAGAGTGTGAGAGAGATATTACACATGAAGTGGCCGAACAAATAAAAATTCAATAAATCTACGGACTAGGAAACAAAGAAACATAAATATTTGCAAATCAAACTGATACAAAAACACTGATCACTTGGTAGTGACATGGAAAAATATATCCAATCATAGTGAAATGTTAAACACTTCACATCTTCCATTTAGCAGCCGATCAGAGAAAGGTTAGTTTTGGGCATGAAAACCTAGCTACTATGTCACAACTTCAAAAAGTAAGAAATCTTTTAGCAGTACTATGGAAATTAAATCCAACGACAGTGAAATGTAAAGTTCATGACTCCAATTCACATCATCTATTTAACAGCAGATCAGGGAAATGTTGATTTGCACATGAAAACCAAACTATAGTGCCATAAGCTCAAAAAATTTTAACGTCTTGAACTTGTTCTAGAATTTGTTGAACCATCTCATCTAAGAGCTTAAACTATTAAAGAGATGGACAAATTCATTCATTTAAATGTCTTTCACATGAACCTCACATGCAAAAAGGGTTCTTTTTCTATATTATAACACGTGCATAATTTTCACAAATGCGTGGTGGGGAGACTTGAGCCCCGAACCTGTGCCGGATCAGATACCAATTCAAACCACCTCATCTCAAGAGCTTAAGCTATTAGAGAGCGACACTCATTCATTTGATTAAAGCCTTTGACAAAGCTTAATTGAATGAATATGAATGACACAATCTTTCATATCTGTGCGACTAATTAAACCAAGATTCATAATGTGGTAGAGAGATTACAAGATCCATACACTTGATACAAATTATAACATCCGGAAACAACTTAGGTAGGCGTTAGGATTGAATTTAGCAGCTAGAAGTTATTTTTTATTTGGAGACCTAATTAAATGTTGACCAATAGTGTAGGACCATAGAGCAATTTCTTTTATACATGTGTAGATTTTTCCTTGGCTAAATCTTAGTAATATGATTGCATGATTGATTTAAATATTGTATGTCAATTAACCTAATTAACTGGTTAATTATTATAATTAGAGAAACTTTCATTTATTAAAATTAGAAACATTATTTATGCTTGTGTAATTAGCAATCTAATATTTTTATATGGTATGATAGAATATTTATTTTTAGCATAATTTAAATCAAATGTTTGATTATATGACAATAACTTATTAAGAGCAATTATATATTTATTAGAGCTTGTTTGGTACAGCTCAAAATCGAATTAAAATTGAAAATATAGCCGTTATTGGGTCCCACTCGTCTAATAAAAGTTGACAATAAAGGCTAGTTTTTTCAATTTTANATACCGAAGAAAAGAGAACAAGGAAAAATGACTAAGGGCATGTTCGGTACAGCTTAAAATCCAATTAAAATTGAAAATATAGTCGTTATTGGGTCCCACTCGTCTAATAAAAGTTGACAATAAAGGCTAGTTTTTTCAATTTTAATCCAATTTTAATCTCTATCGAACACACTCTTAATGTAGTTAATTTGATAATTAGTTGAGTAATTGATTACTGTTGAAGATATGGAAAAAATAATCTCTATGATATTTTTCCAATAGTGTATGATCATTTTCCTTAATAGTTGATTATATAATTATTATGCAATCTTTCCTTTTAGAGTTATGTATAGCCCTATAAATATGGGCTTTTACTTTGTAATAGAAACAAGTTTATTATATACAATTATAATATTCTTCACATGGTATCAAAGCAATTTCAATTCTAAACAAATTAACCTTTGAGTTCTCGTCCGGCTACCAATGTTGTTT
>CAIGRR010020512.1:0-15017 GCA_903798365.1 Fraxinus sp. 1973-6204
ATAAATATGAAAAATTCTATATTTTTATAATTTTATTTAAACAATCATACGGGCCAAACCGGAACAAATCGCGACCCGTGACCCGCATGGGCTCGACCCGGATGGGTCAGCGGACGGGCCTGGGTTGTAGTCCAAAATTGTGGACCGGCCCGGTACCCGTAACGGGCGGGCTTTTTTCACGCGGTCCGTTATCGAGCTCATATGTTTGTGGGCCGACCCGACCCGGACCACCAAATTGACACCTCTATACTATAAGTGTGCAATGCTATCGGGAAATGTTAGGGTGCAAAAAATGATATTACTGAAAAACGTTCAGCTTTCGACTGTATTTGGTGCTTCCAGAAAGAAAATTATGAATTATTTCCATTATCAATCCATTCCATATCATATTTATAGGAAAAGGCTGCATTTAAATAAATATTATACATTCAATAAATTATTTTATTTTGAAAAGAAAATTTAATTTCATCCATGCAATTTTCACATTTTCTTAATAATAAAAATTATAGTGACGTCATTTTGTGGCTACCAGGTTTATTTTTATTTTTAAAGTATAGAAACATACTAGCAAATGGCCATTAATAAAACATTAGCAACGGAAATAACCCTGTTTCTAGTTTTTTTTATTTTTACTTTTAAATACTTTAAAATAGCAATGGAAAAAACATAATAATCATTAATGAGAATAATTCTGAATGGAACTACGATAATAAAAACATATTTGATGTTGCATTTCTTAGTAAAAAAAAAAAGTGTTAGTAAAGGGTTACTTTTTGACAGGGTCGGTCCTTTGATTTTCGGGGTCGGAGGCGAACTCCATAAATTAGGCCCCCAAAAATCAACGTAAATATTTTCAATATAGTTAATATGTGCGCATGTGCAATTGATCCTACAATAACATTCATATAAGTCGACAAGGCCACATTTATATACGCCAACAAGGTTTCAAACATTTTCAATATATTCAACAATAAGTTAGGGCAAGTTATCGCTTACTTGAGAAACTGAATTTCTACGAAAATTATAGAATCACACCATTGAGAATTCCACCAACACATTTCAATAACATATAACAAACTACACACAATAACATGAACATGGAACACTTTTAGCTAAACTACACACAGTACAAAAATTATCTCATCATTTCAATTCCTCTACGTGTGAGCATTTGAAGCATTTTCAAGGACCCTGGAGATGCCAACAATTTTATGACCAAATATGAAGGGATTATCAAAACATACAAGGAACCTAGAAATGAGCTTAAATATAAAATTGAGCAGTTGAATTTGAGATTTTCAAATGTAATTCCATTCAACAATTTTTTCTGAATTTATTTAACTCTCACAAAACCCACTAGAATTATTCACAAAAGGGAATTGCAATCATGCAAAGTTCAATTAACGAATTTTCCACCATTCAATTTCTGAACTCTCATCTTCATCCAATTTTTTTATCAGGCGACATCAATCTCCCCGTCACTTTCCGAATTGAAAGATTAGAAGGCAAATTACCGCTGCAAAAGCCCCTTAATTCAGGTAATTGTGAAAAATATATCACTTATTTTTGCCTTTTGGGTTGGAGTTTACTGTATATTATGTAAAAATGTGCTATTTTCAGAAAAGGTGTAAATTGAATTCTTAATTACAATATTAGTGCTTATGTTATTCAAAAGATGTTGATTCTACTTCAGAGGAGAGAAGACCAAAGTTGTACGTTGAGTAATAAAAAAAAAATTACCTGCTCAAAATCAGACTCATCACCATTGTTATCAAATTGGTTGTAGTTAATCCAATGTCTATGAAACTGGCGGAAGTACCTACTGAAGCATAGTCAGGATCAGTCGATAATCGACCTCGACTAGCGACTCGCACGGTTAGGGTCGAAAAAAGGGCCGATTAATTTTTTCTCTCTTGTTTTGAAATGTGAATTTGTGAAGTGTGATTTGTGAAAAAGTGAAGGAAAAGGAAAGAAAAAAAAGGGAAGAAGAGACTGGAGATGGAGTCACGGCGGTTGGAGTTGAAGGAAGTGAGAGAAGGAAAATTTCCATTTGATTCATTTAGAAGAAAGAAAAAAAAAATTTGGGGCAAAAATGAGGCCCCTAAAGTTTTGGGCCTGAGGCGCATGCCTCATCCGCCTTGCCTGAGGACCAGGCCTGCCTTTTAATGCTTGTTTCCTCAGCAATCTATGCACAATTTTGATCCGTAACCAACAACAGCAAGAAGGAAAATTTACACAACACACTCTACATTTAGGGTATGTTTACATTTTCCATTCCGTATTTTGCAAATTTATATTTTACTTATTGGTAACAAAAGCAATATTTTAGAAATATTTTTTCCATTATTAGTAGCCAAGAAAACAAAAATATCATTAGTTAAAAATAACAAATTGTTATAAACTAGAGAGAAAACGAGAAGAAATAGAAAAATCAATAAACTTATATGTAATATGGAATAATTAGGGATACAATGGTAATAATTTTTAGAACTACAGAGGTACAATTGTCATTCGTTAATAAACTTTCCATTTATAATACTCTCCCTTGAATGACATATTATAAAATATCTCTCTCATTAAAATCTTGTTTGATAAAAAAAATTAATAGGACAAAAAATCAAACGAAGGAAAAAGAGTACAGATATTTTGAAGTATTAAAAATAAATGATAACCTTGGTAGAAAAACCCAGTAAGATATAACGTAAGTAAAGAAAAAAAAATATAGCTACTTCCCTTTATGTTGATCTATTTGAGTCAACGCGTTCCATTTTTTGAATGTAGATGTCGGCAGCGCTTTTGTGAATAAATTAGGCACATTGTCAATTGATCGAATTTATTGAATATCGATATCGTCATTCTTGTGAAACTCATGTTTATGAAAGAATTTTGGAAAAAAATGTTTTGTCTTGTCACATTTGATATAGCCTCTTTTGAATTGTGTGATACAAGCTCCATTGTCTTCATACAGAATTGTTATACTATTTTTTGTTGAAATTAAACTACATGATATTTGGATATGATGGGTTCTTTTTTCAACTATACACATTCTCGGCCGCTTCATGAATTACAATAATTTCCATGTAATTTGAAGATCTTGCTGTCAAGGTTTGCTTCATAGATTCCTATGATATAGCTGTTCCTCCATATGTAAACATGTATTATGTTTGTGATTTAGTTTTATGTGGATCAACGAGATAACTTGCATATGCAAATCCTACTAAAGTAGATCCTCGACTTCTGAGACAAAATAATCTTAAATCAATAGTACATTTCAGGTAATAAAAAAATATATTTAACACTATTCCAATGTCTTTGAGTTGGTGTAGAGCTATATCTTACATGGAGATTTATAGAAAAAGTTATGTCGAGTCGAGTCAGTGGCGGATCCGGCATTTTGAGCCAACAGGGGCGGTCGTTGATCGTCGACCGTGGGCATCAATAAAATATTAAGAGCCCCATTTGATGTCATCTTTTGCAAAAAAAAAATATATATATATATATACATTTTAGAATTGTGATTTGATGGAGAATATGTAGTTAAAAATAAAGAGAAGTTTTGAATTTGAATGTAATATTATTATATTGAAAAATGTGTAGTTGAAAAGAATAGAGAAAAATGTATTTTGAAACAAATGGAAATCAAATAAGGTCTAAAATTTAAATATAATAATTATTTTGTTCAAGCTGAACATATATAATTATGTTGTACAAATTAGCAATATTCATTAAATGATACTGTGATCAAGTTTTGTATAATTCAAAGGAAGAGCACGGGTTTGACTTTTTAAAATTGCATTAAAATCGATAAAATTTAACATATATTATTTTGATAAATTTAGNAATTAGCAATATTCATTAAATGATACTGTGATCAAGTTTTGTATAATTCAAAGGAAGAGCACGGGTTTGACTTTTTAAAATTGCATTAAAATCGATAAAATTTAACATATATTATTTTGATAAATTTAGTGTCAAAGTTCAATACGTGAAATAATGGTCAAACATTCAATAATCCTAAGGAAATGTCACATGTTCGAATTCGACAAATGAAGAGCACATGGTAGAATTTTTACAATTGCATTAAAACGATTGAAATTTAACATATATTATTCTGGTAAAAGTTAGTGTCAAAATTCATTAAGTGTCATAATGGTCAAGCTTCAATAATTCTAAGGAGATGTCACAGGTTCAAATCTCCACTCTTTTGCGTTAATTTTTGTAAAAATTGTACAATTAAAGAATTCCACAATAAATTGGTTGAGAAATGATTCGAAACCGGGACCTATAACATGAATATACAAGTTCTAACCAGTTTAGCTACATGATATGTTTGAAAATAAAATGAATTACTAGTTATATAATGTAAAATGTTTATCTATTGTCAACGAAAAAATGGTTCCCGGCGGATCCAGCACACGAGGTCGCTGGGGCTCATCGGGTGCTGGGGCTCACCGGGTGCTGGATCCGCCATTGGATCGAGTATAGTTTGCAAAATAGGCTAATGCTCCAATTACACTAAAATATGGTACTTAGGATCAAGAACATTTTATCCATCTTCAAGTGGACGAAATTGATCTTTTTTTCACATCAAGTGATCGAACAACCATAGATGATGTCAAGGGATGTGTATTATCTATATAAAAAAAGTTTTAAGACTTTTTCTATATATGTAGATTGATGAACAAATGAATTCAATTTTGCCTATATAGCTTCTTTCCATTTTTGGCAATCATTTTTATGTTGACACTCTTTAACAGACTGTGGTTGAGAACCCTCATTTTGCATAATATCAAGAGTCACGTTAAAGGTGGAGATACTGTCTATATCAACATTATTCTGTTCCTATAATTCATGAGTTAAAACATAATTTATTGAAATCTCATTATTTTCAACCACTCTTCATTCTTTAGGAACTATATTTTCAATATTTGATTAATCAATATTTTCTAATGTTACTTCTTTCGAAGTTTTTAGTTAGTTTTTCTCTTGTAATTTTCTTTTTCAAGGTAAAGTCTTTTGAATCAACTGACCGACCATGCTTCGTGTCATATTTGAGATTCATTTGCTACAACATATTATCTTGTAAGGAAATCAATTTTTGCTAGAATATTTTCAGCTAGTATATATGACTTTGTTACTTTTTTTTTGTATCGACAAATACATCTGGTAATTAATTTGCAACTATTTACAAATGAATGATTTTTTTTTTCAGCTTTTTCCTCACATTGACCAATGTGAGGATCAGAATTGTTTCATTCTAAGAAATTTTATCTTATTTTTAGAATGTAGTTTTTTCCCTCCTAAAATTGGGCAAAAATGGGAAAGTTATTTCATCAAAATGACAATCTGCATAACGTGCGGTAAATAAATTACCCGTTAAAAGTTTAAGAAACCTAATAATAGATGTGAATCAAAACCAACATAAATCTCAAATCTTTGTTGGGAACTCATTTAGTAAGTTGTGGGGGTGAAATAGGAGTTGGACAGCAAAATCGAAGACCCGTAAGTGAGAAATTATGCTCATGACCAAATGCAAGTTGCAATGGTGAATATTGATAATAGTTAGTTGGTCATATACGAACCAATGATACAGTATGTAATATATCATGACCCTAAATAAAAGTTGGGAGTTTTGTTTTCATAAGTAATGGTCTAGCAATAAGTTACAGATGCTTGATAAACTATACATATAAACCATTTTGTATGTAAGCATGTACAACTGAATGTTCAATAACAATCTCAATTGACATACAATAATCATGGAATGCATGTGATCTAAACTTACCGTTATTATCAAGACGAATTGTCTTGATTGAGTAATCGAAATAGTGAGCTCGTAATTTTATTATTTGAACAATTAGTCTAGCAAAAACTACATTCCTAGTGAAAAGTAGGTAAACATATGACCATCTAGTAAAAGAATCGATTAATATCATAAAATAATGAAATGGTTAACATGGCGAATGTATTGGCCCCATGTATTTCCATGAATTCTTTCTAAGAAAGTTGGAGACTCAATATTGACATTTGTAGTCAAAGATCTAATGAATAAATTGCCTTGTGAACAAGCAACACATGGATAATTAGTAGGTAGAATCTTCCGATTCTTTAAAGGATGTCTTGTGAGTTTTTTATTATTCTATGCATTATTAAAGCTCTTAGATATCCCGTCAATCATGTCAAAATATAAAACTTTTTGGGCCAACTAAATTCTGGTGTATGACAGTATTCGATTCAACCATTTTTCTATAATATATGTCAGATGGAAGTGAATGAGGTTTTTTTTTATTTGCTCCTGGTCAGATATAAAAAAGTTATGCAAAGACATTCAATATTATTCTCTTGTATCGTCTTATTGTAATACACATTGCAGCGGATATCTTTAAATATAAGAAAAATTCTTTTGAATTTGTTAGAATAAAGTGCATTGTCAATATATAATTTTTTATTATTTGGTGAAATACTACAAGCTCTTTCGGAGCCATCAACAATATTCGATATACATGATATCGTATTAATATTATTCTTTTCTTGAAGAATAGTATGCGTAGTTACACTTTCAAACAAATATGTATCTTGGCAACCCATCATGAATATATAAATATATCAATTATTTAAAAAAGTTGATTTTATATTCAAAACAAGTAAACATAATTTGATATTATGAAATTAACGATGCATAATAAGTCTCAAATTTTACGAAAAATAAAAATTTATTTCAAACTAAATTTCTAAAACAAAGAGAAATATTAAAAACATAGAAAATAAAGTAATTCATATCTTCCATCGCACCGCTCTCAATCAAATGGTCAATATTGTCATTTGGATTAGTAAAGAAATCAAAGTTTTGAGTACAAGATATGAGTTTTGAGTATTTTTTAAAAATCACACTCACAATATTACTACTACATGAGCACATTCGAGACATGAAAAGTAGAAAAAGTTTTTTCCAACATATCTTTATGAGTGATTTTTTTCAACACAATGTCGTTTTGAACATAGTTTGAACAGTTTAGAATTGTACTCACTAATAGTTTTAAAGTCTTGCAATCAAATGTACATACACTCATAGCGAGCTTGGCAAGACTATCATCCAGTGGTGATCAAATCTTTTAGTTAATTTTTTTTCAAAGAACCCTTGCATTTTTTATAGTGAGGTATTCACTTTTCAATCTATCATGAAGATGATGACAAATGAAGATAAGTGCTTTTACACAATTCTACAGAGATTCTTGTTTACTTCTTTTATTGTCTCACAAGATGAATATCATCTTCGATGATCCATGACGATAGTTTTTGCCAGATACATCAAGTGTACCAAACTCAAGTCTTGTGATATTTGTCATTGATTAACTATACAATAAAGTAAAAAAAAATACAATTAATTTCGAAAAATATAATTAAACATCACATAATTATTAATTAAGTAGTCAAAATCAACATGACATGAATTATATGTTTTTTTTTTTTAGGGTGAAACACTAATTTAAAGTAATATATTCTTTGAAACGTGTAATACTTCGGAAGCACGTTATATTTTACTATTACTTCTTCAAGAAAAATATCTGAAATATTGAAAATTATAATTCATGCTCTTCAGGAGCAAGTAATATTCTTCTAGAATATTAATTATAATGTTGTGCTACTTCAGGAGCAACAACATGATAAATTATTAATTTAGAATTTATAAAAAAATATTTAAATATGTAATCGGGTTAAATATAAAAAATATTGAAAAATATAATTAATGCTCTTCAGTTGCAAGTAATATTCTTTGTGAATATTAATTATAATGTTATGCTATTTTAGGAACAATATAAACTATTTTTAATAGATAAATTTACTATTAATATTTTTCTAGAATATTAATTATAATATTGTGCTATTTCAGCAACAACAATGATAAATTATAATTTAAAATTTATAAAAGAGTCTAAAAAATATTTAATCAGATTAAAATACAAAAATATTCAATAATAATCATAAATATATAATTTACAACCATAAAAGAATTAAAGCAAAAAATACATGAATTAAAGCATGAATTAATACATCTAATGATACATGTATTATTAAGCAAAGAGTCTAATTCACATACATGAATTAAAGCAAAGTGTACAAATTGTTTTTGCCGCAAATAGACCTAAATTGACTCAAACTCAAATTCGGAAATTGAAAACATGCAATTGTGCCGCACATGAAAACATGGATTAAAGACAAATTCATAAGCATCTAATGATTGCGGCTAAATATAATTTAAATGAATGGATTCACATAAATTCATGCAATTGACTGCCACATAATCAAGATGCAAATTTAAGAGCAAGAAATTAATGCAATTGTAGTGGATGAAGAACCTTCAGTTTTTTATTAGTACCATGAAAAAATATTGGATTTGAACTTGACAAAGCATGAAATAATACAAATGTATAAAAAGAACTCACTTGCTATCAATTTAATATTGATACACGTAATAAATGATCACGTTTATAAAAAAAATTACTATCTTCACTAGATTTCGAAGAAATAAACTTTCGTGCTGCTAACGTGTTATAAATTAGAGAGAAAAAGAGATGAAAGTATAAAAGTCAATCAGTAGCTAACGAATGGCGGAGGCGCCTCCTTCCGGGCCGGCTGTCAAGACGGTGGGGGGGAGCGTGACCTACGCATCAGTGGTGGTGGCTCGACCTCAACCTATGTTAAGATCGAGATGAGACAACCTAAGGAGAGTGACGGAGATTTATGGTTTCACTTTCCAAAACTGAACTGGACTATACGGCCTCCCCATTCCGGTTTTCTGTGGTTCTAAAATTCATAAAGATAAGGCCTACTTTGGATCAGATTCGCCTATTCATCAAAGCACGTTGGGGAATAAAGGGTTTCTTTTCTGTGAGTACCTTACAACGACCACGTAATATCTTCATTCGATTCACGTCAGAGGAAGATTTTGGCACTGCGTGTGCGCGTGAATCTGTAGAAATTGAAGATGCGCCATATCGACTATTTATTCGGTCTCCGGATTTTGATGAAGATCAAGAATCTTCTCTTGTTTCGGTATGTGTATTTCTTCTAGGACTTCCCCCCAATATTATCATGAATCTATGTTGCGTATTATTGCTGGTGCATTCGATCGATTTCTGAAGAGAGATAATTTTACGGCATGTTCTTCCCGCACAGATGGGGCCCGTGTTTGTGTGGAGATGGACATATCAAAACCCCTAGTCGAGTCTTTCTGGTTGGGTGTTCCTTTCCACATATCTAGTCGATTTCAAGAAATAGTATATAAAAAACTGCTACAGTTATGTCAATTCTGCCGTACTCAAGGACATTTAGAGGGGGCATGTAAAAGGAAAAAAGGAGATTAGATGAACCAGGTAGAACGAAAATATTCCTAAAGCTTCGAGAAAAGTATGGCATAGGAAGGAAGATTGTGTTGTTCTGCTACCGGAAAGGCCAAACCTGCTGGAAAAAGGTGGAACCAGGATTGAAGAAAAGAGATGCAGAATTCTGAGGCGAGATTTATTAATTCCATCGGCATTGACACTGTATGCAGATCTGGACTGAAAAGTTGAGACACATATAGATAATCTAGACTTGCAAAACCTGGAAAAAGATTTGGATGCTGTCATAGTTGAAAACTTGGAGGACAGTAGAGAAGCAACCAATACAACTACATGTAAAACAATTGTCAATGAAGGAGGCCGGGACACTGTTAAAAATATGGAGCAAATAATGGTTTCTAATGAAATTGTACTGGAACATGCCATTTTGAGAGGGGATGCTGATGTTGTCCAAGAGGCTCTTGTTATGGATATCATGGATAATATTGCGGACCGTATGATCAGAGGTAAACCTCTTCCCCATGTATCTCAAAATATGGGTATCTTACATAATCAAGAGCAGGCAGTGGAGACTCAAACTACATTTGAAGGTGAGTACGACAATGAGTTGCCTGAACTAGAAATTCTTAACTATGATACAAAATAGTTGTGGTCAGCACCTCTAAAAAAAGGCAGGGGAAAAACGCGAAAAAATGTGACTTTAGGTCTCACCACTACATCTAAAAAATCTTATTAGTGATGAATATTTTGATATGGAATTTGCGAGGTGTGGTGTCCTCCAAGAGCAAGTTATTGAGTTTGAGAAAATAGTATAATCCTTTTATTTTAGTTTTAATGGAACCTTTTGTTACCGTTGGGCTAAACGGTTAAGATTTTCGCAGTGGCTCGGGGCAAGAGATATCTGGATGGTTTTCGATTGGAAATGTTTGGGTCCTTACATCTTTTGTATATGCTAGCTGTTGTCAGAGATGAAGAAGGGAATTGTGGGATCAAGACAATGGAGATTCTGGGTGGCTAGTTGGTGGTGATTTCAATATAGTCCGTAACAATAATGAAAAAATCAGCGGTTTGTATGCATCTTCGTTGGCTATATGGGAGTTCAATAGTTTTATTCATGAAGCAGGTCTAATTGATATCCCATTTTATGGACCGAACTTGTCATGGTGTAATGGAAGACAAGGAAATCGATGGATATGGGCTCGATTAGAACATATTTTGATTGACCAAAATTTTAAAAATCAATATCCATCAGTTTCATTAGTTTACTTGGATTGGACATCTTTAGACCATTGCCCGATGGTATTACGCTGCAGTGATAACATGAGCTTGCTAGGTCCTCGTCCATTTCGGTTTTTACGAATGTGGTGCTCTCATGAGGATTTTCTCCCATTGGTGAAAAACATTTGGGAGGTGAATGTCACAGGTTCTCCGATGGTTTGTTTTAGGAGAAAGCTTAGGATGTTGAAGACAGCATTAAGGTCCTGGAATGTTGAGGTTTTCGGTCGGGTGCAACAAGAAATCAGATTTCTTGAAGACACGCTGATTCATTTAGGAAATTCGCTGATTGAAAGTTTCTCAATGGAGACTGAACATCAGCTACTGCAATGTCGAAATCAATATGAAGTTTGGCTTGACAGAGAGGAAGTACTATGGAGAGAGAAGTTCCGCATAAAATGCTTTCAAGAGGGTGACGGTAACACAAAATTTTTCCATGCATCGGTAAAAAACAAGAAAAAAAAAAGAGCCAAATGATCGACCACATGGTTCTGGAAAACGGTATAGAGCTGAAATCAACTGAAGATGTTCTTGAAGGAGCTGTCCAGTTTTTTAAGGACCTTTTTACAGTATCACTTGTCTCTATGGGTGATAATGACCTTGATCTTTTAACACCAATCATTACAGAGGAGGAAAATTTAGCACTATGTAAGTCGCCAATAATGGAAGAGGTAAAAAATGCTCTTTGGTCTATCCCGAATGATAACAGCCCTGGTCCAGATGGATTTAGCGCAAGCTTCTTTATTAATGCTTGGAGTATTATTTAGAAGGATCTCCTTATAGTGGTTACAGATTTTTTTGAAGGCTATCCTTTAACCTGTACTTTGGGTGCTACTAATATTGCTTTGATTCCTAAGGTAGAATGCCCTAATAGTTTTGACAAATTCAGACCTATTAGCCTTTGGTCGGTGGTGTACAAAGTGATATCTAAAATCATGGTAGCTAGAATGGCCCCTTTGCTTGATAAGTTAATTTCTCGAGAACAATCTGCTTTTATTCAATGAAGGAGTATATTTGATAATATGTCTATTGCTCAGGGGATGGTGCATAAAATTCATAAAAAGTTGAGGGGTGGAAACATTTTAATGAAGATTTATATGGTCAAAGCATATGATAGAGTGAATTGGCGATTCCTCCTATCGAGTTTGAAGAGAATGGGATTCTCTGACCAATGGAGTAATCTGGTTTTCAACTGCATTTCTTCTCCATACTACTCTGTCATGCTTAATGGTAAAACGAGGGGTTTCTTTAAACCATCTAGAGAGTTACGCCAAGGAGATCCATTGTCACCGTATCTATTTATATTGACGCAAGAGATTTTATCAAGAATGATCAATCAAGCCTTTGAAAGAAATCAAACTCACCCTTTTCACTATAGAGGAATGGTGGTTAGTCATTTATTTTATGTTGATGATTTACTTATATTTGCCAATGGAAAAAAGAAGTCAATTGGAAACCTTCTGAAGATTATTAAAAATTATGAAATTATGTCTGGTTAAAAAGTGAGCCCAATGAAATCTTCCATATTTGTTTTCCAAGCACATCTCTGCTGCATGTAAAAGGAACTTATTGAATTTGTCGGGCTTTAAAGAAGGGGTGTGGCCTTACAGTTATCTAGGAGTTCCCCTCTATACTGGAAGATTAAAGAAATATATGTTTGAACCTATGTTGGATAAAATTCAAAAGAAAATGGCTGGATGGAAGGGTCGCCTATTGTCTTTCGGGGGGGAATCTACTCTAATTAAACATGTACTATGTAGTATGCCGATCCATGTGCTTTCAGTTGTGAATTTGCCTAAGGGAATCCATAAAGAGCTGAATCGCATTTTAGCGTCATTTCTATGGAATTCAACTTATGGTTCTAAAAGACGTAAATGGGTGTCATGGAGAAAAATCTGTTATCCTATGGAAGAAGGTGGTTTGGTCATACGGGATTTTAATGAAGTGCAACAAGCTTTATTTATGAGATTTGCATGGAAGCTGATGGTTGGGGGGTCATTTTGGACCGATTTTTTTGGATCTATTTATGTGAAAAAGACTCCCGTTGCATTGGTGAAAATGAAACAGTCACAATCACGCTTCTGGAAAGGTATTGTCTCGACATTGCCTATTGTATTGAAAATTCTTTTTGCTGTGTTAGAGACGGTTCAGCTTCTTTCTGGTATGATAATTGGGTTGGCCCTCAAAGTTTGGCCGAAGCAGGTTACGAAATTGTCGACCTACATTTACAGATTAAGGATCTCTTTAAAATGCATGGGCAGTGGAATGGTAGTCGACTTAGAGAACTAGTGGGGGGAAACCAAGCTCGCGCTATCGAGTGTGTGCATATAAAATCAGGTGGGAGACGTGATTGCCATGTTTGGAAGCCCAGTAAGGATGGTATTTTCTCAACCAAGTCTGCATGGGAATTGGTTCAGCAAAATGGTGTGGTCTGTAATTGGAAACAGTGGTTGTGGTATAGTCAAATCCCTAAAAGAATATCATTTGTGTCTTGGAGGGCTCATTTAAATTGCTTACCAGTTGACAATGTGGTACAAGCTATTGGAATCCCTTTGGTGTCCAAATGCAATTGCTGTGAGAATCCTGCGATTGAGTCTCTGGATCACGTGTTACGTAATGGGGAGGTGGCCAAACAAGTGTGGTCATATTTTGCTGTCCACTTGAATTTATTCCTACCTTTTGTGTCATCTTAGAGAGGGCAAATGAACTTATGGTGGAGACAGGCTTCTTGCTCTTCACAGGTGGGCATCCTTAGGGGTATTACTCCACTTATAATCACATGGGCACTTTGGAAATGCAGGTGCGAGGCTAGGATGGAAGGATGCCCTATCATTTGGCAGAAGATAATATGGACGGTAAAATCATATTTATCTCAGATGACTTGCCTACTTACCAAAACAAAAAGAATTTCTGAAAGGGATGCCCATTGCTTGCGGTCTCTTAACTGTCCTATAATCGGTGTGAGGCAACCAAAAGTGCAATGGATAAGCTAGAAGAAGTCACTGGGACAGCAGTTTAAATTAAATGTTGATGGCGGATCCAAAGGTAATCTGAGATTAGCCGGCGGAGGAGGAGTCCTACGGGATTTAAAAGGGAAATATTGGGCTGGTTTCTTTCATCACTACGGGACTTGCACTAATATGGTGGTTGAAACTCGTGTTTTTCTTGATGGTTTGCGTATGTGTATGGACCTAGGAATCAGAAATATTATAGTGGAAACGGACTCACAGGTGCTGACATAGTGAGTGAGGAAAAAGCGCTTGTTCTTTATGGTGGCTTTGGGAATATTGGGATGAAATTATGGAACTGATTGGTTTGCTTAATGCCCGAGTTCAACATGTGTATCGAGAGGCCAATATGGCGTTTGATTTTCTGGCAAAAAAGGAAAGTGATAGTACTTTTACTAATATGTTTTTTTGGCAATGAGGCTCCAACTCTTCTCAAAGGAATTTTGCGTACTGATCGTTTGGAAATACATTATCTTAGACATTGAATATGTTATGCTTTGAAGATAACTAAATGTAATTACGGTTTTCCTTC
Source organism: Fraxinus sp. 1973-6204 (assembly GCA_903798365.1). Taxonomy (NCBI): domain Eukaryota; kingdom Viridiplantae; phylum Streptophyta; class Magnoliopsida; order Lamiales; family Oleaceae; genus Fraxinus; species Fraxinus sp. 1973-6204. Next base: position 14,157 of record CAIGRR010020512.1, read on the forward strand.
GCCATAAGTGAGGCCTTTTCAATAAAATTCCCATTTTCGAAAAAAAAAAAGATTAAAAGTCAACGAACTTGTATGTATTATATTGAAAACTAAAGTCTCGTATATTATAGAGAAAAATTAGGGATACAATGATAATACTTTTGGGTTGTATGTATATAATTGTTACTCACTAATAAACTTACCATTTATAACATAAACCAAGCTATATGCACTAGTTTGTATAGCACTTTACATACCGTTTGAGCCTTATTTTTTTTTTTTTTCAAATTCATTTTAAGCCACACATTCTCCAATAAAATAATTTTACACGTAAATAAAAAAAAAAACTCTTATTTTTAATCACACATTTTTCAAAAAATTATTATTCAATAACAATCAAACTACATGTACATTAAGTTTTATATTAAGTTTGACATACTTGTGATTAGGGCTGGACAAAACTCTCGAACCGAATCGAGCGTTTTTTTATAAGTTAAATATCCGAACGGGTATCTAAATCAAGAACTGATAGGTTTGAGTCGGTTCTTGGTTCTAGACCAAGAACCGAATAAGAACCGAATCTAAATATATTTTTTTTAAATTTTTATATTGAATTAATTAATTTTTTTTATTTTTAAATAAATTAGCAAATTAATTAAACAAACCAACCAAGTCCAACCAAATTAATTTTTGTTAGCCCAACATTTGGGCTTATCCTTCCACTTTCCATTCGAATTTCATTTGGTAAACAGCGCCCACTTCCGTATAAACTCAAATCATTTGATAATTTTAAAACCTACATCCCCATTCCTAAATCGATTTTGAAGTTCCTTCATTTCACCGGCAGCAGTAGCTACAGATTAAATCAAATAGTTGGTAAGT